>JANTPZ010153300.1:17709-39111 GCA_025593235.1 Vachellia pachyceras | reverse complement strand
CTCTAATGCCCTAATGAAATGTTTATCTTTGAAAATGCATGACTTGATTATGATTTGTGCATTGTTGAATTGTGTTTATGAGTAATGTGATGCTATGGCCATATGCATTTGCAAGTGCTTAATATACATTTCACAATGCCATGCACTTACATGTGTTTTAGAAAGTGTCATGCAAACTTTCCATGTATGTTAGTAAGCTTTGCTATTGGGATTTCCCAAAATCTCACTCTCCCCCACTAACAAATGTTAGGTGCAAGTTCCTCAAGAGGTAAAGAGAAATTGCGTGAAGGTTGAGGCAAAGTTGTTATGAATCTCATATTGATGATGTTGTAATGTTATGTTATTTGGTATTTGTTTTGGAATGTAATATGTACGTGAACTTATGCATGTAAAGTGGATAGGTAATGGTTAAAGATATCCAAATGCATGACCATGTATGATCAAAAGAAGTTAAAAAGCTAAAGTTTTCAAATGACAAAGTTTGGAAAGGAAAATTTGCCTAAATACTCTAAGATGTTCAAATGCCCTACTTTGACCCATTGGTAGACAGGGCAAATGTTTTTCAAATAAGTTGAAATTTTTATGAAAAATAGTTGGAATTGTAAGCTTTAGAACAAGACAAATAACACTGCAATCAGAATTTTGTACAGAAAGTTACAGCATTCCAAAGTTAGCGAAAAATCACTGAAAAACCTGGGAAAAATAGAAAAAGACCAAATGAACAGTGTTTTTTTCACGTTGAAAACTGTATCATTTGGGCAAGATAACGACCCAGTGAGTATTTTTCCCATGTAATGGAATTTGTAAGCTTCAAATAGAACTTGGAAGCACTTGATTTCGATTAGTTATGAATTTTCAAAGTTTGCCCAAAAACCAGTGAATAGTAACTTTCAGATTTTTTGAAAGTTTCCAAAATGAAACTTTTGGGCGCTTTGATGGTATTGAGGCTTCCTAATGGTTCTAAATCAACATTAATGAAGCTAAAAGGTAGAATTAAGGTACGTCACAAGAACAAAGTGAGAAAGAAAGGGATTTAGAGCCATTAATTAGTTGCAAAAGCCTCCTTGAGTTATAAGGAGCATATTGGTATATATGTTGTTGATTGAGTTGTTTTTGTGATTTTGTAAATTTGGGAAATCATGAATATATAGGGGAGGTGATGCCCAATTTCCACTTGATGTAGGAGAGTTAAAATTAAGTCTTACCATGCATGAATGTGAGTTTGGAATCAAGATTATGATGGTATAAGTGTTGAAAGTTGAAAATTCATGTTGAGTTGTTTTGGGAATTTGTCTCAGCCTGACTTGGAAAATGGAGAAGATGAATTGTTTTGAGGATTTTGATGCTTCGAATGGATTCAAAATGAGTTTTTGTGTAGGGTATAAGTGACACCAAGTTTATGGAATCATTAGAAAATCATAGAGACAAGTTTGATGTTCTAGGGTTTATGAAATTCAATAGAATGGTTAAAGGGGTTTTACATTGCTTCTTGCATTTGAAATGGCATATGTTTGATGGCCATTATATTGTCCATTGTGTAGGTAAATATTTGGTGAAAGAAAGTAAGATTTCAAGTAAGCAAGAGAGCTTACAAATTAAGGAGAAAGTAAAGACTAAAGTTAGCAAAGTTTTCTAACTCTATCTAAAATGATTGTGAAATGATATAAATGTTGTACATGACTTGATTACACTTATGGCATTGTTGAAATGTGTTTATGAGTGATGTTATGCTATGGCTATATGCATTAATATGTGCTTGGTACACATTTTACATTGTTACACATAATTACATCAACTTGAGAAATGTCATGCAATTTTATATGTATGTTAGTAAGCTTTGCTATTGGTATTTCAAAAAATCTCACTCTCTCGCATAAAATCAACTCCATGCATGTTGACTCTAAAACCAAGCACAACTAGGATGATAGAAGAGAACAACAAGTCTTCATTGAATAAGCCAAATGAACTCCATTTAACTTTGTCAATCACAAAACAACTTAATACACAATAATCCAAGTTTGGCTCAACCGAGACCAAGTATTTACATACAAATCACATAGTCGAACTCGAATCCTAAGTAATCTATAACGTAAATACAGATTGAAAGCAAATACTCTCCTTTCGGCACTTCAAACTCCGGCTTACTCCATCTTCAAGAGGTTGGAGATGCTCAGCTCCTCATTGAAGGAAGAATCATACTCCAAATGGATGGATGAAACATTGTGGACGGATGGATGGTGGAAGAAATGGGTGATGGTAGGGTTTGGAGAGTGTGTAGATGAGAGAAAATGGGTGTGTGTGTTCTTGCCTCTTCTCAGCCTCCTTCTTCCTCCTCCATTCGAAAGTCACCCTAAATGGGGTATTAAAACCGTTCTGGGTTGGGTCTTGAAGGTTGTATCGGGTTATTTCCATCTGTAGTAAAAAAGGTGCTGATACGGGTTTTTCGCCGTGGTGAAACTCTCCCGAGAGTTCATCGTCTGTTTACGCCACGACGAACATATCCAGAGAGCTGTCTTTACCCCTTTTGCATGGAATTCCTGAAATGAAATAACAAACTTTGGCAGTATCACTTGCTCATGAGAGAATTTAAGCACAATTACATTGTTATTCATGGAAAATGACCCCAAAATTGCATTAATCCAATTCAACAACTCCTAATCACAATTTAAGCACAAAAAGGTCATGAATTGGCCAAAATTGACTTTATGACTCTGGAAATTCAAGAGGAAAACTAACAAATCAAAGCTCAATCAAATTGCCCCACACTTAAACCTTTGTACTCCTGAACAAAGCTCTTTTCAAATTCAAAAATATGATCAATACATGTAGGAAATATACTCACGAGTCCAGGACTATGGAAATTGGTGAAAAACATTCGTCAAGAGACTATCAATGATAAAAGCAGAGACAATTCCAAATCAAATTATAAGAGAATTCAATTTAAGAGACTAAATAAAAGAAACTTCCTCTCAAAGGGTAAAAAGTGTTTCTCTCTGCTCACTATGCAAGGATAATTTTCGCTCATGGTCTGCTTGTTTGAATCTCTACCATAGGCTTGTAATTATTCTACCTCTCTACCACAAGATCGATATAATGTGAATCGAGAGGGCTTTAAGGTTTAAGGTGGATGGCGGTGTTAAACGCAAATGAAGTGGAATAATGAGATGAAATGAATTCTTGAAAACTCAGCACTGAAAGGATATAATCATTAAATACTTTGCAAGACTTTCAAAGAAATACATATTTTGAACATTAATCTTGTTTCTCTTTATTCTCTCTTTTTCTTTTCTTCTTTTTTCTTTCTTTCTTTTTTTCTTCTTCTTTTTTTTTCTTTTTTTTATGAAATATGTATGTTGTTCTGATCTTCTTTATACATATTGCAATTTAAAACCAGACAATCACCAACATAAGCTTGCATACATAGAGATAATTTTAATTTTTTTTCAAATGCTAGTTTCCAAGAGCGAAGGGCTCAAATGGGTAGCAAAATATGAATGTAAAAGGTTTGTGTTTGGGCAAGATGAAGGTTTTTGAAATGAAGGCCTCTATCCTTTTCACATAATATTGGATCATAAAGCTTCGATTAAGAATTAAGACAAGTTCTAGAGAGACTACAAATCAAGACAGACCCACTCTAATTAAATGGAATTAGGTCCAAATATCCTCACGACAGGGCTATTGTTTCAATTAAATAGTCTCAAAAACCAAAAACACTAAGAATCAAATCAGAAATTGATCTACTCTTATCACTTGTAGATAACTTGAAAAACACAATTTACCAAAAACTTTGATCCTTAGATTCATGCATCAGTCTCCAAAATGCATTGGCTATGAAAATCATAATTTCATAAACATTGCTCAAGAGTTCAAGGTAATAAAGGTGAAAGGAACCTTATTTCAAAATTCAAACCTAAATTTTTTTAGAAGCACTGAAATTTCATCGCGGCTAACAACTAAGTTGGTCGCGGTGAACCACACTCGAGAGGTGGTTCTATGTGCTAGTGGAACTTCACCGCGGCGCAACCATAAGATGGTCACAGCGAAATACACCCGAGAGCATGAACTAGCTTATTAGAAGACTTTCGTCGAGGCAAACAACTGAGTTGGTCGCGGCGAAAAGTGTCAGAGGGCAAAAATGTAGCTCAGTTTCTCAGAAAACTCAACATATATTATGAAATTTTTTTTAAACTTGAAATTTCCGAAGTTTTGAGACAAAAATGGCCCAACATCATCCTTTTAAAAAAATTTTCAGTTGCAAGGTTCAAATCAGAAATTACTTGAGAACACTAAAAATCTAAATCTCCCCCCACACTTAATTCAAACATTGTCCTCAATGATTTGGAAGGCAAGATTTACAAGACAATACGCAGCATTCACAACCAATACTGAAAATTCATTCACGCATGCAACGAAATTCGATGAATAGCATAGGGTAAAACAAAACAGCATCCTGTATATACATACAACTGTAATCAAATCCATACACAATTTAAGTCCAAAACACACAGCTGTACCAAAGTTCAACACACTGAAAGAAACATGTAATAAAACTAGTCATCCCCCTGCATGGCCGAATCACCCTCTGAATCGTCTGCAGCATCCTCCTCCTGACTCCCCTCCTCTGCTCTGCCCACTCCGGATGGTCCAGCTCTAGAAGTCTCTGCATCATTATCCTCATCGTTCTCCGGAGGCAACTCGAAGCGTAAACTCTGGGCAATCAAAGCGTCCATCCTCCTCCTGTACCGCCGCTCCCTCTCAAAAGCAAGTCTAAACTGCTGAAACTCAGCAGACAGGCTCTTGAGTAAAACAGTGGCTGGGGAAGCAGGATGATTGTCTGATGGTGCCTGTGATGCAGGAGCCTCATCGTCCTCACCAAGCAGCTCATCAATATCTAAGAAGGGCTCCAGCTCAGGTGGGGGCGCTCTACGGATCCTGTCATAAATGAAAGGGGGCGGGGGTAAAAGGGTGGTCCTTAGGATGGCTAGGGATCTCCAGCTCAGCGAACATCTCAGAGATGAGGTGTGGAAAGATGATAGCCTTCGTAGATTTCGAAGTGAGAACGGCCTCACGAAGGCTAGAGAAAATGAGAGTGGAGATGTCAAAACTAATCCCCTGCATCAGTATGTAAACGAAGAGGGCTAGTTTCTTCGATAAGTTTGCTAGATGGCTGGTCGGAAGAATATTACTACAGACAAGATGAATATACGGTTTAGTCTCAGGGCAACACTCAGAACGGTGAATATACATCTCAGTCCTCCGAGGTATACGCCAACACATCCCTGGTAAGCATAAAGTCTCCGCAATCTCGTTCTTAGGGAACCCGCTCATGAAATGTATGAAATGAACTCGCTCATGGAAGAGGTAGGGCTAGGTGAGCTCCAATGGTATGACGGTTCATAGCATGCAATGGGGCCCTACCACAAAAACTGATGAAAATGGCCGCTTCATGACGGCAATGAGCATAAAAGTGATGGACAAAAGCAAGGTTCCCTTCAGTACGATGGCGGATAAGGCCAGTCAGGCCAGACTGAATCATTCTATGCACAAAAGGGTGGTCGGTAGGTGTGGATGGAAAATGGCGTTCTTTAACCAAAGGACGCCTTTGAGTAAGCTCAAAAATTTCCTCGAAAGTCTAAGGATTTTCTAGCTCAGGAATAGGAGGATCAACTACATTGGGTACTTTAGTTCTAGGCATGGCTACTAAGTGGATCAACAAAAATTGGCACAGAAAACAGCAGAAACACAAAATTAACAAGGTGAAAATAGCAACTACAGTGGTTGGCCGCGGCGAAAAACAATTTTCGTTGGGACTAAATATACATATTTGGTCGCGGCGAACTTCCTTTTTCATCACGGCAAAAATCGCAGAACAGCGACTATAGCAGCGAAGAACACATCGAAAATCGAAAGAAAAACCGATAAAATCACAATGGAAAGGAATGGAAAGATGAAATGCGTACATCAGATGAAAGGTACAAACGATGGTGGAGAAATGTGAGAGTCACGACGACCAACGGTGAGCTACACAGCGACGGGAAGAAAGAACACAGCAGCGACGGCGAAACGTTAACGTGAAATGGAAGGAAATAAACAAAATTTTCTTTAAAAAGTGAAGTGGAGAAGGTGAAAAGGCACGATTTTTGCCACGGCGAACCAAACTTTGGTCGCGGTGAAAATATGAAGGGTCGCAATGTTAGCCGCGGCTAAAAATGAACTTAGTCGTGGCGAGGACTTCCTGAGAGCTCACTCAACTCAATCAGCAAATTAGCCACGGTGAAATATGAATTTGGTTGCGACGAAAGATCATCGAGAGGAAAGAATCACAGAGATGAAAACACAAAACACAACACCAGCCAGCAATCAAACCTAGAACTTCAAGCAAGCACTTTGCACATTCAAACTTTGCAAACATATCTCTTTTTTCAACAACAACCCTCTTTGAGACAAGCCAATCACAAATGTCGAGGGAGTTTATTGAATTCACAAACAATCCTACACTACATAACAAAAACAAAACTTCCTCTACTGGCCATGTTCCTCCCCCACACTTAAAACATTGATATTCAAATCATAATCATTCACAGCTCAACCAAATGATTAAGGAAGGGAAAGAAACAACCTGGTGATTAAGGCGGCTTTCGAGTTTCATCGGCATCCCCATGCTCTTCTTTTGATTTTCCATATAACGCATGCACAGGTATAGCCGTTTCAAGTGATTCTCTTCTTGAATTCTCTGCAAAACTAATTGACATACCTCTCCCGAAGGTGTTATAACTGTTGCAATGGGAAGAAATATGTATGCACTCATCGGTTGACTTTTCAAAATGTGGATATGGTAGTGACAGCATGCTATCAACCGATGCAAGATGGGTGCACTTTTCATTAGTTTTGCAAGAGCAGAATGGTGGATCAGGGGGTTTAACAGGAATTTTCAAATCTTTATCATCAAATGATGCACACGAGTACAAGTGTGAGCATGACAATTCATTCTCCATTTAATAGTCCATGCATGCATCATCAACAATAGCATCAAGAGAATTAACATTCAGCAGCGAGTAATCCTCATGTGGATGTTTCATAGCCTCATATATTAAAATTTATCTTATTTTCTCCTACTTCCATCGATATGCTTCCTTCTTTCATATTAATCATGGTGTTAGCAGTCCTCAAGAAGGGTCTACCCAAAATCAAAGTGGATTCATTTATAGGCTCTTTAGACATATCAAGCACATAGAAGTTAGCAGGAAAAACTAAGTCCTTCAATTTCACTAAAATATCCTCAACTATCCCGTTCGGAAACCTCATCGATCTATCCGCTAGTTGGAGTACTACAGATGTGGGCTTCAAATTTTTGACTCCTAAAGCTTGATAGACAGACTTAGGCATCATTAGAATAATTTCACAACATGTTAAGGTTAGAAATCTTTGCTATCTTTACTCCTTTACTTTCCTCTTAGCTTTGTAATCACTCTCGAGCACTTTGGAACTTATCCTCTTGCATCAAACACTTGCCTTGAAAATCCCTTAAGCTTTTCTCTTCTCTCCTTCTTCAAAAAATGGCATTTTCTTTCTCTTCTCTTGGCTGCTGGATGTGTCGTGGAATAGCTGAAGGGATGGAGGGAATTATTGGTTTATTAATTCCTGTTTTAATGCAATTAAAGGTTAAGATCTCATCTTGTAATCAAAAGGAGATCTAATGGCTATTATCAAGCCACATGAGTGTCACTTGTCATGCTTCTCATTGGCTCTTTAAAAGTGATAATAATGTCTGTAAAAATCTGATTCTCACTTGGTTCCTTCAACCAAACTAACTCCCATTCGGTTACTTTTACCGATTACACTTTTCGTCGGTAAACTTAACTTTATTCCGACAAATATTGTCCTACTTTTCTGGAGATATTTTCTTTCTTATTTAATCTCCATATTTTCATCTTGAATATAACAAAATTATTATTTCGAAAATACCCTTTAATTATCTCAATTTTTACAGGATTATTTTATCGTGTCCAAAATCCCTGAAACAGAGCAATCGAAGAGAAAATTTCTTTTAGGGCTTGAAAAATACTACATTTTTCACTGATTCTCAAGCCCTTTTCCTTTTTCCAAAATTCCCTATAGATTTTCCGAAATTAATTTTTGAAATAATTATTGTTCGGGGATTTTCGGGTATTTTTTGGCTATTTTTCCCAATTTTCGGGAAAATCATCTTAATCGTATAACGGATAATAATTTTATTAATTACTACATATTTCACTGGATTTTCCATATTTTTCTCCAAATTTTTGAAGAGCTCCTGATATTTCAAATAATTATTTTTCCTCTTTTTGCCCTTCAAAATTCTGTAAACGGTAACCGGGTCCGAATTTGGAAAATCCGTGTTTCGTCATTGCGACCGGTCAGCAGAGATCTATCTATTGAGCATCTGTAAATTTTTTTGATATTTTGGTCAACTGGTTGACTTTTGACTTTAACTTTTCTTTTGTCAAATGACCAAAATGCCCTTTCAACTTTCTCATAATTACCATTTTGCCCTTACTTTATCTACTTTTTTCAAAATTACTATTTTACCCTTGCTTTTGATACTAAAAGACCTTTATGCCCTTAGTCTTTTTTATTAAATGACATATGGGTCCCTTTCTATAAGGTTTCCCATCCTCACATTGCTCTAGGGCAAATATACTTAATTTTGGAACTCACACGAAACTCCGTGCCTCAGGCCAGGTCTAACTTTTCAACTTCCGGCCCTTATTCTTTCTTTCTTTTTGAGTATCTACTTCTTGTCTCTAACTCATCATCTTAATCGTTGGATTAGCCTTTAATTCAGCTTAGCATAAAATTATGGATATTACAGTTGATCACTCATGCTGTTAGAAAGTTGAGTGACAAAGGAATTCAAATTTTCAGCTTTTGTTTCCCACTGCTCCATCTTTTTTTCTAGAGAAGCACACCTCGCATCATTCTTCGAAGAGTCTTTCTGAATAAGTGAGGCAAGCGAATTAAATTGATTTGAGGTGGAAGCTTTCTCTTCCTTGAGTAACACCAACATATTGTGAAGTAGTTGATTTGTGTCCTCTTTCGGTGGCACACTCAAGGCTTGATGTGTATTTTGAATGTTGGAGTTGGAAGGTCCAACTCCTACATTCCTTTGAAATCTTTGTGCATTTGCTTCTTCACTTTTCCAACTAAACTTAGGATTTGATTTCCAACCCTCATTGTAGGTGTTGGAATAGGGATCCCATTTCTGGTTCGGTCTCCCTTCGTACATTGCAGAAACTTCTTCGAATCTGCTTGGGCACACACTTGTCATATGCATAACTGACTCACAAGTTTCACAACTCAGGGCAGCTAAATCCATGGATGGCAGTGATCTATTAGCATTCAAATTTTTTAGCTCAGCAGTGATAAGAGACAATTGTGATGTGACTTTACTTTCCAAAGAATCTACTTTTGATTCTAGGGTGTCCATTCTCCTATTATGAGCACTTGCATTTCCAACTTCATGGACAGCCCTAGTGTCCTCACACTATATTGTTGATAGTTCAAAGCCATCTTTTTTATAAGCTCCCAAGCTTCTTTGGCAGTTAAATCAATGAATAACCCTCCAGCTGCTGCATCCAACATTCCTTTTTCATGGCTCTTCAACCCATCATAGAAATATTGAACCAGTTGCTCATTTGGTATCTGATGGTGAGGGCATCTTGAAAGAAGGTCTTGAAATCTATTCCAAAAATCGTACAACGATTCATCATACTCTTGTTTTACAGAATAAATTTCCTTCCTCATCGATGAAGTTCTTGATGCTGAAAAATATTTCTCCAAAAATGCTTTCCTTAGATTAACCCAACTTTGGTAGGTATTAGCTACATGCCTTGGAAGACTCATGAACTATTCTCTTGCCTTCCCTTCCAATGATAAGTGAAACACTTTCCATAGCACTTGATCAAGTGAGGCTCCAACAGGTTTCATGCTCTGGAAAATCATCGACAATGATTGCAAATGGATATATGGATCCTCTCCTGGCAAGCCATGAAATTTTGGAAGAGAATTAATTAACAAACCTTTAATTTCAAAATTCACATCATAATTCCGGCAAGCAGCAGTAAATGGATCATAATTAACATCAGAGGTAGTAGCTTCTCTTATGGTTCTTCTTCTATTATTTATATTATTTTCCCCTATTCTTTCTCCTTCACCATTTCTCACTTACCATCCCCTTGTTGGTTTACATTTACATTCCTATTTTGAGGGTTTGGTACAGGTTCAGCCATAATTTCTTCTAAAGTAACTCCTACTTTATCACTTGTCCTAAACTAGATTCTCCCACTTCTACTCCTAAATCTCTAACTACCTTGCCTTTCTCTTTTCTTTTGTGTGCCCTACGTCTCTCCCTCAATGTTCTTTCAATTTCAGGATCGAAAGGTTCAAGCTGATTCTTTTTGGGCATACAAGAGAAAAATTGTAAGCAAAAAAAACTCTACAAAACTCAAAACAAACAGCCTAAGAGTGAAATATGAGAGTATGTATGAGTGTATGAATGTGTTGGTGTATGGCATGTGTGTATGTATGAATGAAATTGTTATGAATGAAGTAAATGGAGTATGAAAATGGAAGTTGGTCGCGGCGGATTTTAATTTTCGTCACGGCGAAAGGTACCTGAGAGGGTATCTCTCTTTCAGAAATGAAATTTGGTCGCGGCTAAAGTCACTTTTGGTCGCGGCGTAACACTCCTAAGAGGAATTCCTCTGAGAAATTGAGTGTTTGTCACAGCGAAAAACGATATTAGTCGCGGTGAAAGTGCGAAATTATGCAGAATGCATCAGAAACAGATGCAAAACTTATGATATGCACAACCTATAACTATGCTATTCACAAAGATGCAAGACTAACAAACAAAAACACAATCTAATTACTATTGGCACTTAGCTTCCCCGGCAATGGCGCCAAATTCTTGGCGTGTCCTATCTTGCAAATCGCAAAATAGTGTCGTTGGTCAATCTTGAAAATTTGCCAAGAATTAAATTTATAATCTCCAAGGGTTGTATAGTTGCAACCCAGGGTCGTTCTCATCGGAAGCTAGTCGCGCGCCAAAAGTTCTTAGCTTATGCTTGTGTTTGCGATGCAAAATGCAAATGGGGTTTTGGTTTGAAATAAACTAATCTACTAATCTAAATGCAGAAATTAAAACTTTTTTTTTGGTATTTTTGAATTGGGGAGGAAAAATTAGGCAAAGGTGGGATGAAAATGGAAGTGTTATGATAGGTTCCTCTTGAAAATGAATTGGGCCATCACAGTTCGCAAAGGATTAGGAAGAGTAATTACCTTTTGCACTAAGGTTTCAAAATCATAAACCCTAACAATTCAAATGGGTCCGGAGATGCACATAGTGACCTCCTTCTATATCCCCACCACGACTTGTTAGGTCACGAATAACATGGAATGAACTCCACCCCATGAAATCCTTGAAGGGCACTTAGTGTGTGTACGGAAATCGCAAAGTGACAAAATCAACTCCATGCATGTTGACTCTAAAACCAAGCACAACTAGGATGATAGAAGAGAACAAGTCTTCATTAAATAAGCCAAATGAACTCTATTTAACTTTGTCAATCACAAAACAACTCAATACACAATAATCCAAGTTTGGCTCAATAGAGACCAAGTATTTACATACAAATCACATAGTCCAACTTGGATCCAAAGTAATCTATAACGTAAATACAGATTAAAAGCAAATACTCCCCTTTCGGCACTTCAAACTCCGGCTTACTCCATCTTCAAGAGGTTGGAGATGCTAAGCTCCTCATGGAAGGAAGAATCATACTCCAAATGGATGGATGAAACATTGTGGATGGATGGATGGTGGAAGAAATGGGTGATGGTAGGGTTTGGAGAGTGTGTAGATGAGAGAAAATGGTTTGTGTGTTCTTGCCTCTTCTCAGCCACCTTCTTCCTCCTCCCTTCGAAAGTTACCCTAAATGGGGTATTAAAACCGTTCTGGGTCGGGTCTTGAAGGTTGGATCGGGTTATTTCCATCTGGAGTAAAAAACAGGTGCTGATACGTGATTTTCGCCACGGCCAACTATGGATTTCGCCGCGGTGAAACTCTCCCGAGAGTTCATCGTCTGTTTCCTTGAACTTTGGCCATGGCGAACTTTGTTTACGCCGCGGCGAACATATCCAGAGAGCTGTCTTTACCCCTTTTACACGGAATTCCTGAAATGAAATAACAAACTTTGGCAGTATCACTTGCTCATGAGAGAATTTAAGCACAATTAAATTGTTATTCATGGCAAATGTCCCCAAAATTACATTAATCGAATTCAATAACTCCTAATCACAATTTAAGCACAAAAAGGTCATGAATGGGCCAAAATTGACTTATGACTCTGGAAATTCAAGTGGAAAACTAACATAATTAAATCTTAACCAGCCACCTATGCAAGAAGGCCTAGGGAATGGCGCCACATGAGAGACAATGTCTCCAAAAAATAAAAAGATAGTTACTTAAGTAACTGGACAGGCAGAGGCCCAGTTAGCCAATCAAGACTTGGAGGCCAAGTTAAGAGTAATAATAACAACTTTTTCACTCACCATATGAGCTTAGCAAGTGGCACAATTCCTTCCATTAAGATCAAAACTTGGTGAGCAAGTTTTAATCTTAACCCTTCGTCATTTCAATAGCACTTTTAATACATTATTCCTTCATTTTCCTTCCTAAAACTGTCACTCCTCCCTCTCTCTTTGGTCTGAAATTTTCCTCTCCCTCCCAAGCTCCCAAGACTCCATTTTTGCACTCACAAGGAATAAGAAAGAGCATACACACAAGGTAAAGTCCTAAGCAACCACATTTCTTAATATTAGTGTGTCCTGTCCCATAAATTGCAAAACAGTGTCATTGGTCAACGTTGAAAATTTTCCAAGAATTAAATTTATAATCTCCAAGGGTTGTATAGCTGCAACCCAGGGTCGTTCTCATCAGAAGTGATTGAGCTTTAATTAAGTTAGTTTTCCTCTTGAATTTCCAGAGTCATAGAGTCAATTTTGGCCCATTCATGACCTTTTCGTGCTTAAATTGTGATTAGGAGTTGTTGAATTAGATTAATGTAATTTTGGGGTCATATGCCATGAATAACGATTAATTGTGCCTAAATTCCCTCATGCGCAAGTGATACTGCCAAAGTTTGTTATTTCATTTCAGGAATTCCGTGCAAAAGGGCAAAGACTATGCTCTGGATATTTTCGCCGTGGTGTAAACAAAGTTTGCCGATCCAACCTTGAAGACCCGACCCAGAACGGTTTTAATACCCCATTTAGGGTAAATTTCAAAGAGAACCAGAGGGAGGAGGCTGAAGAAGAGGCAGAACACACACACATTTTCTCTCATCCACATACTCTCCAATCCCTACCTTCATCCATTTCTTCCACCATCCATCCATCCACAATGCTTCATCCATCCATTTGGAGTTTGATTCTTCTTATTTCCACTATGTGATTTTTATGTAAATACTTGGTCTCGGTCGAGCCAAACTTTAATTACTATGTATTGAGTTGTTTACATACAACTCAATAGTCCAACTCGGATCCTAAGTAATCTATAATGTAAATATAGATTGAAAGCAAATACTCCCCTTTCGGCACTTCAAACTCCGGCTTACTCCATCTTCAAGAGGTTGGAGATGCTCAGCTCCTCATAGAAGGAAGAATCACACTCCAAACTCCGGCCAACTATGTATTTCGCTGCGGGAAACTCTCCCGAGAGTTCACTCATGCTGTTAGAAAGTTGAGTGACAAAGGAATTCAAATTCTCAGCTTTTGTTTCCCACTACTACATCCTCTTTTCTAGAGAAGCGTAGCTCTTGTCATTCTTCAAAGAGTCTTTCTGAATAAGTGGTAAGCGAATTAAATTGATTTGCGGTGGAAGCTTTCTCTTCCTTGAGTAGCACCAACATATTGTGAAGCAATTGATTTGTATCCTCTTTCGACGGCACACTCAAGGCTTGATGTGTATTTTGAATGTTGGAGTTGGAAGGTCCAGCTCCTACATTCCTTTGAAATCTTTGTGCATTTGCTTCTTCACCTTTCCAACTAAACTTAGGATTTTATTTCCAACCCTCATTATAGGTGTTAGAGTAGTGATCCCATTTCTGGTTCGGTCTCCCTTGGTACATTGTAGAAACTACTTCGAATTTGCTTGGGCACACACTTGTAATATGCATAACTGACCCACAAGTTTCACAACTCGGGGCAGCTAAATCCATGGATGGCGGTGATCTATTAGCATTCAAATTTTTTAGCTCAGCAGTGATAAGAGACAATTGTGATGTGACTTTACTTTCTAAAGAATCTACTTTTGATTCTAGGGTGTCCATTCTCCTATTATGAGCACTTGCATTTCCAATTCATGGACAGCCCTAGTGTCTTTCACATTATATTGTTGATAGTTCAAAGCCATCTTTTTGATAAGCTCCCAAGCTTCTTTAGTAGTTAAATCAATGAATGACCCTCCAGCTGCTGCGTCCAACATTCCTTTTTCTTGGCTCTTCAACCCATCATAGAAATATTGAACCAGTTGCTCATTTGGTATCTGATGGTGAGGGCATCTTGAAAGAAGGTCTTGAAATCTTTTCCAAAAATCATACAACGATTCATCATACTCTTGTTTTGCCGAATAAATTTCCTTCCTCATCAATGAAGTTCTTGATGCTGGAAAATATTTTTCCAAAAATGGTTTCCTCAAATTAAATCAACTTTGGTAGGCATTAGCTACATACCTCGGAAGACTCATGAACTATTCTCTTGCCTTCCCTTCCAATGATAAGTGAAACACTTTCCATAGCACTTGCTCAAGTGAGGCTCCAACAGGTTTCATGCTCTAGCAAATCATCGACAATGATTGCAAATGGATATGTGGATCCTCTCCTGGCAAGGCATGAAATTTTGGAAGAGAATTAATTAACAAACCTTTAATTTCAAAATTCACATCATAATTCGGGCAAGCAGCAGTAAATGGATCATAATTCACATCTGAGGTAGTAGCTTCTCTTATAGTTCTTCTTCTATTGTTTGCATTATTTTCCCCTACTCTTTCTCCTTCACCATTTCTCACATTACCATACCCTTGTTGGTTTACATTTACATTCCTATTTTGAGTGTTTGGTACATATTCAGCCATGATTTCTCCTAAAGTATCTCCTACTTTATCTACTTGTCCTAAGCTAGATTCTCTTATTTCTAACCCTAAATCTCTAACTACCTTGCCTTTCTCTTTTCTTTTGTTTGCCCTACGTCTCTCCCTCAATGTTCTTTCAATTTCGGGATCAAAAGGTTCAAGCTGATTCTTTTTAGTCATACAAGAGAAAAATGCAAAGTAAAAGCAAACTCAACAAAACTCAAAACAAAACAACCTAAGAGTGAATGATGAGAGTATGTATGAGTCTATGAATGTGTTAGTGTATGGCTTATGTGTATGTATGTATGAAATTGGTATGAATGAAGTGAATGAAGGATGAGAAATGGAAGTTGGCCACGGCGAAGTTTAATTTTCATCGTGACGAAAGGTACCCGAGAGGGAATCTCTCGTTCAGAAATGAAGGTTGGTCGCGGCTAGAGTCACTTTTGGTCACGGTGTAACTCTCCCGAGAGGAATTCCTCTGAGAAATTGAGTGTTCATCGCAGTGAAAAATGAGATTAGTCACGGTGAAAGTGCAAAATTTATGCAGAATGCAGCAGAAATAGATGCAGAACTTATTCCTATGCTATTCACAAAGATACAAAACTAAAAAACAAAAACACAATCTAATTACTTTTGGAACTTAGCTTCCCCGGCAACGGTGCCAAATTCTTAGCGTGTCCTCTCCCGCAAAATGCAAATGGGGGTTTAGTTTGAAATAAACTAGTATACTTATCTAAATGCAGAAATTAAAACTTGTTTTTGGTATTTTTGAATTGGGGAGGAAAAACTAGGCAGAGATGGATCAAAAATGGAAGTGTTATGATAGGTTCCTCTTGAAAACGAATTGGGCCATCATAGTTCGCAAAGGATTAGGTAGAGTAATTACTTTCGCACTAAGTTTTCGAAATCATAAACCCTAACAATTCGAATGGGTCCGGAGATGCACACAGTGACCTCCTTCTATATCCCCACCACGACTTGTTAAGTCACGAATAACATGAAATGAACTCCATCCCATGAAATCCTTAAAGGGTGCTTAGTGTGTGTATGGAAATCGCAAAGTGACAAAATCAACTCCATGCCTGTTGACTCTAAAACCAAGCACAACTAGGATGATAGAAGAGAACAACAAAACTTCATTGAATAAGCCAAATGAACTCCATTTAACTTTGTCAATCACAAAACAACTCAATACACAATAATCCAAGTTTGGCTTGACCGAGACCAAGTATTTACATACAAATCACATAGTCCAACTCGGATCCTAAGTAATCTATAATGTAAATACAGATTGAAAGCAAATACTCCCTTTTTGGCATTTTGAACTCCAGCTTACTCCATCTTCAAGAGGTTGGAGATGCTCAGTTCCTCATGGAAGGAAGAATCATACTCCAAATGGATAGATGAAGCATTGTGGATGGATGGATGGTGGAAGAAATGGATGAATGTAGGGTTTGGAGAGTGTGTAGATGTGAGAAAATGTGTGTGTGTGTTCTGCCTCTTCTCAGCATCCTCTCTCAGCCTCTTCTTCGAAAATTACCCTAAATAGGGTATTAAAACTGTTCTGGGTCAGATCTTGAAGGTTGGATCGGGTTATTTCTATCTGGAGTAAAAATCAGGTGCTGATACGAGATTTTCACCGCAGCCAATTATGTATTTCGACGCGGCGAAACTCTCCCGAGAGTTCTTGACTGATGCTGGAATTTGGTCGCGACAAAATTTGAATTTGGTCACGGTGAACTTTCCCAGAGCTGCTTTTCTTCTACTCATGAGGAATTCCTGAAATGAAATAGCAAATATGGGCAGTATCATTTTCTCATGATGTAATTTAGGCACAATAAATCATTATTCATGGAATATGACCCCAAAATTACACTAATCTAAGTCAACAACTCCTAATACCAATTTAAGCATAAAAGGGTCATGTATGGACTAAATTTGATTCTAAAACTTTGGAAATTCCAACAAAACACTAATACTAATAAGGCTACATCAAATTCCCCCACACTTAAACCTTTGTACTCCTGGATAAAGCTTCTTCAAAACTTTTAAAAGAAATAACCAATACACTTAGGAAACATATTCATGGGTCCAGGACTACAGAGCATGGTAAACACATTCGTCAAAACATTAGCAATGATAATGGTAGAGACAATTGCAAATCCAATTCTAAGGGAAGTCAATTCAAGAGACCGACTAAAAGAGACATCCTCTCAATAGGTAAAAGTGTATCTCTCAACTCACTAAGTAAGGACAATTTTCACTCATTGTCCGCTTGTTCGAATCTCTACCATAGGCTTGTAATCATTCTACCTCTCCACCATAAATCAATACAATGTGAATCAAGAGGGCTTTAAGGTTTAAGGTGGATGATGGGGTTAAACGATAATGAAATAAGATGAAATGAAACGAAATTCTTGAATACACAGCACCGAAAGAATATAATCATTTAACACTTTGTAAGACTTTAGAGAAATAGATACTTCCAACATTAATTTTCTTTCTCTTTATTTTTCTCTTTATTTTTTTTCTTTTTTCTGTTTTTTTCTTTTTCTTCTTCTTCTTATTTTTTTTAACTTGGCTCTGTTCTTCTTCATACATATTGCAATTCAAATCCAGAAATTCACCAACATATGCTTGCATACACAAAGATAATTTTCCGAATGCTGGCTTCCAAGAGCGAATGGCTCAAAAAGGGTAACAACGGATGAATGTGAAGGGTTTGTGTTTGGGCTAAATGTAGGTTTTGAAACGAAGGCCTCTATCCTTTCCACAAAATATTGGATCATAAAGCTTTGATTAAGAATCAAGATAAGTTCTAGAGAGATTATAAATCAAGACAGACCCACTCTAATCAAATGAAATTAGGTCCAATTATCCTCATGATAAAGCTAAAGTCTCAATCAATCAGTCTCAGGAACCAAAAACACAAAGAATCAATTCACAGCTGATCTACGCTTGTCATTTGCTAACAATTCAAAAAATGTGACTAACCAAAAACTTGATCCTTAACTCATGCATCAATCTCTCAATGCATTAGCTATTAAAATCATGGTTTAAAATCATGCTCAGGAGTATTGAAGGTAATAAGGATGAGAGGAACAATCTTATTTTGAAAATCAAACTCTAAATTTTTTTTTGAATGCACAAAAGTTTCGCCGCGGCTAATTGAAAAGTTGGTCACGGTGAACCACACCCGAAAGGTGGTTCTGTGTGTATGCAGTGTTTCACCGCGGCGCAACCACAAGATGGTCGCGGTGAAACATGCCCGAGAGGTTGAACTGCTTATTTGACAACTTTCGCCGCGGCAAAATAAGAGTTTGGTCGCGACTAAAATGGTCAGAGAGCAAACTTTCAGTTCATAGCCTCTGGAAATTGAAGCTTTTTTTTTCATGAATTTTGAAACAACTTAGTCCAACATAATCCTTCACAAATTTCAATTGCATGCCAAAATCACTATATTGCTTGGAAAAACATCTTAAATCCTAAATCTCCCCCCACACTTAAATCAAACATTGTCCTCAATTATTAGAAGGAAAGATTTAATAATCAACAACGTGCAACATTCACAAGCAATATAAAACAATCATGCACCGATGCAACAAAATCTGGAAAACAGCAAGGAAAATCCATATATATACAGCTGAAGTCAAAATAAATATTCACAAAAGTCCAAAATTCAACCACAACTGTAACTATACCAAAGTTCAAACAAAAAGGACATGCAAGCAAGACTCTCATCAAAAACAAAACCTCATGAAGACAAGCCAATCATAAATTTTAGGGAGTTTATTGAACTTAAAACAATCAAAAGAAGTAAACAACTAATTCCTATTGGAGAGTCTCCTCCCCCACACTTGTTTTCATCATTAATCAATTAAGTTCAACTAACATATGATAATAATAAGAAAACAAGAGAGGAAAGAGACGACCTTCCGCTTGAATCTCTTCAAACTCTTATATGAGAAGTTCTCATCCTGGATGAGAAGCATGAAGTTCTTTATTTCCACTCCTCCCATGTTGGATTGTTCAGGAAGATGTTCTTGGTCAATGAGTGGAGATGTTGGAACATTGGACTTATAGCCATAACTTTGCTTGGTTTGATTCTGCAAAACAAACATTGGACCAGCAACAGTATCTAATCCAAGAATGCAAATTTGGAGAGATATAGGATATATTAAGAATATTTTGGGAGCAAAACTCTCCAAATAAGAGTCACAACCAAGAAAGTCAATATGATTCCCTTCAGTAGGAATCAAACAGTCAACCACATTGTTAAAATCCTTTGTGCTTGCAAAGTGGATGTTAAAAATTTATTTTGACTTTTGAAGCTTAATACATCATCTTTGCAACCACCAGAGGATTATTTTACATGAAAGGATTCATTTTTATTTATGATTTTGTCAATTGAAATTTCAGAATCCTTAATTGGGGAATCATTCTCCATAAATTCATGCTTATCACTTTTAACATTTCTAGCACTATTAGACATGTCATGTTCTTTACCAAAGTTCTTTTTACGCCATGCTACAAGTTTGTGATTCTTCTTATCAATACAAAGCATGCATATGACATCATCATCACAAGAACAAGGCAAAGTGTCATCTAATTCTATATTCTCATCATTTCTAGTACTAGGAGCAGTGCAAGCAACATGCCCAATTAAAGCATCACAACATTCATTCATGGGAGCATCAGTATTTTTAAACATATAAGCATGCTCAACAATAATGTCCTCATCCACCTTATCCTCACTATCATTAATTAAAGATTCAACAAAGTCAGTAGTAATGAGAGGTGAATTATTCTCCTCAAGTATAGGAATAGGATTACCTAGAGGTGTATTAGCTTGAGGACTTTCCACTTGTGGGTTGACATCTGGCTCTTCAGTCCGAGTTCCATACTCATTCTCTTGTGGCTCTTTAATCCATTGATTTCCCTTTTCACCTCTAGTCTTCATCCACAGCATATGATCATAATATGCATTGAAGAATTCATCGATCCGTTCCATCTCCTCAAAACTTTCTGTTGTCCCTTGCATGATCAACACCAAGTATTTCTCCTTGAGTGTGTCATATTTTCTTGTCAGGGCATTGGTCAAATCGTCCAAGTTTTGGGAAGAAGGGAGGTTATCTAGTTTACTTGGTTAAATGTTGATAGGTGCTGGTGAAGGATAAGGTTCAAACGATGGTTGAGGTTGGTGGAAAGTAGGTTGGCAATCATGGTCATATAATATGAATGAGGGATTGGAGGTTGGTATGTATGATGGTGGATGTGATTGTTGATATAGTTCATATGGTTCATAATATGGATTATATGATGGAGTAGAAGGCTCACAATATGGTATGTGAGGTGGAAATGATGGTTGGAAGGTTTGGAATGAGGGTTTGTGGTGAAGTTCGTAGTGTGGGTTGGGAAATGGACTATCACATTCATACCTAGATGAACATCTTCTTTGGTCCTGAATCAATGTTTGGAGGTCCTCTAATTGTTGCTGTAATGAAGCAAGGCTTGGAGAGGAATAATCTTCCATAATTTCCTACAAAAGAATGAGTATATGGGGGTAAAATAAATTAAAAAAATAATTTAAATAAAATAAAGAAGTTGGGAAATGAAAGATGCAAATATGATATGCAAATAATTTTCCCGACCAAAATCAAAGTTCGTGCACAGACAGCTATTTTTCACATAAAAAATCAGAATTGTCCGCGGGGAAATGTGAAATTGGTCGCAGCGCACTATACCCGAGAGGGTATTTCTTTCTCTTTGAAATAAGATTTAGCCGGGGTGAAAACCAAATTTGGCCGCGACGAAAGTGCGGAATGATGCAGAATGCAGATGAAAACTAGTGAATTCACTGATATTCCTAAAATACAAAGCTAAATGCAAAGATGAAACAAAGACAAATGCAAAACAAGCAAACAAAATCACAATCTAACAACTATAGCACTTAGAGTCCCCGACAACGGCGCCAAATTCTTGGCGTGTCCTATCCCGCAAATCGCAAAACAGTGTCGTTGGTCAACCTTGAAAATTTGCCAAGAATTAAATTTATAATCTCCAAGGGTTGTATAGTTGCAACCCAGGGTCGTTCTCACTGGAAGCAAGTCGCGCACCAATAGTTTTTAGCTTATGCTTGTGTTTGTAATGCAAAATGCAAATGGGGGTTTAGTTTGAAATAAACTAACCTACCTATCTAAATGCAAAAATTAAATCTTGTTTTTGGTATT
>JANTPZ010153300.1:0-17689 GCA_025593235.1 Vachellia pachyceras | reverse complement strand
ACTCCATGCCTGTTGACTCTAAAACCAAGCACAACTAGGATGATAGAAGAGAACAACAAAACTTCATTGAATAAGCCAAATGAACTCCATTTAACTTTGTCAATCACAAAACAACTCAATACACAATAATCCAAGTTTGGCTTGACCGAGACCAAGTATTTACATACAAATCACATCGTCCAACTCAGATCCTTAGTAATCTATAATGTAAATACAGATTGAAAGCAAATACTCCCCTTTCGGTACTTCGAACTCTGGCTTACTCCATCTTCAAGAGGTTGGAAATGCTCAGCTCCTCATGGAAGGAAGAATCACACTCCAAATGGAAGGATGAAGCATTGTGGATGGATGTATGGTGGAAGAAATGGATGAAGGTAGGGTTTGGAGAGTGTGTAGATGAGAGAAAATGGGTGTGTGTGTTCTGCCTCTTCTTCCAGCCTCCTGCCTCTTGTCTCTCTCAAAATTTACCCTAATCACAATTTAAGCACGAAAAGGTCATGAATGGGCCAAAATCGACTCTATGACTCTTGAAATTCAAGAGGAAAACTAACACAACTAAAGCTCAATCAAATATCCATAAATTTCTATGTGTAACCTCCAAAAATTTAACCGCAATATAAACACAGTTAATTATATAATCTGTAATTCATTTTGATACCATTTGTAAATACTTTTGTTGTCATTCGTAACATTTATAATCCCCACAACACACCAGATATTTAAACACAATTAATTATTAATTCCTTAAGGTTCAGGGTATAAAAGTTGTGGGTGAGACACCCAACCCACAAACCTTTCACAATATCACATCATCCCAGGGCATAAAGCTCAACCACAAGTCACCATCAGAAACCAGAGTGACCAGAACAATTATTAATAATCCCATTAACCATATAGGTCCAGATATATTTCTCAAATCAATACTTAATATCTCACACATACCACAAGACAATTTATTTATGGGTATAATTTCACAACATGACCATAAAGGCAGAATAAATTATGCAAGCCCTATAAGTTTGGCAATATATATTTATCCTTATTAAACCGACAGTGATATCTGCTATCAAATTCTTGGCTCCTTCCCTTCACCCCTCGAACAACTAAGCCCTCTCCTGAAAAAAATATATATCGATAGGGTGAGACATAAAGTCCCAGTAACCAACAATCAATTAATAGAATATACAATATGAGATTATAAGTCAGTGAGCAGTGCTAATACACATATTCAAATAAAATTAAGGCTTTCCATTCAATACATTCAGAATGCACAAACGATCCCTCCATCCTACTCCTTCATATCACTCCTGGCCTCCCACCTGGGTCTAGGCCAACTCCACGCTTGAGTGTGAGTCACATTAAAACGGGGCCTCCCTCTTGGTTCTAGGTTGACTCCACACTTGAGTGTAAGTCACAATAAAACCTGGCCACCCTTCTGGGTTTAGGCCAATTCCCCACCTGGGTCTGAGTCACAATACAGCCAATCACTATGATCAGTGGTGGGGCAACCGCGGATACATTCACAATACATTATACAAATCCCATCATCACAAGATCACCCAACTACTTCCATACACATAATATGTCCATTCTCCAAAAATGCATAAATTCACAATATATTGTGGATAAAGATAAATTATGAATAATTATCAAACATATCCCTAGGTAAAACATATCTTTATATGGATAAAGAAAATATTTCCCACTTCACTAAAATTAAACATATAAAAAATAGAGATAAGATTCGCAATATCTAACTTAGGTATCAAAAATACATTAAATCCATGTAAGCATATAAAATGAACTAACCATGTTTACCTCAACTATGAGATATTTGTAAGCCCAATTCACAGAGCACCAACCCCACTCAAACTAATATACACAATAATGTTGATAAAAGTTTAATATCTAAGTGTGTGTGTGTATATATATAAATTACATAATCAATGTGAATATCTACCTTTAAGGTTTTGAAATAATAATTTCAAATTTATAATCCCCAATAGTCTCCCATTTAATCTAATTTAACCCAAAATTCAATTATTCCACTCAACCAAAAAAATTAATTGATTCGCAAATCAATTTCAATTACATAATTCCCAATTTAAAGTTTAGGATTTTAAACATAAAGCTGTTAAATTATAGATCCTTAATTCGTTCATTGACATAAACCAAATAAACACTTCAAGAATACCTTCATTAACACTAATAAATCGTTAGCTCCAACCTAATACGTGCAAATAACCTCTGTAGATTGAATTATAAACTGATTAAATCAAAATAATTATTTTGAACCACAACAATAATCAAATCATAAATTCAAAAGGAGGAAAATTAATAGTTATCTCCCATCTACCTTTCATTAGAAAGTTCTTGACAAAACTCAATCTTTATCTCAAACCCTAAAATTACATTTTTTCTGATCAGTATAATATTACTATCATTAGAAAGAGAAAATTATTTAGAAAAGCTTTTATGAAGGAAGTAAATTAAAAGGAGTATTTTTTATTACCTAATTGATCTCAGAATAAAACTCTGCACCCAACTTGCCGAAAGAGACAGGAGGAAGAGAACTCTGACCTAATGGCGTCGCAAGGGGTACTCTTTATAACACATACACACTACATCTCTCTCCCCTTTATATATATATTTTTATATAAATAAAAGATGCCATGCGGTCACAAGCTTTCCTCTCCCTTTTTTCGTTTTATTAAATATATATAAGCCATGTGCTTGGGCTCCACCTTCTTCTTTCTTTTATGTTTACATTTATATATATTAACTAATGGGGGCCACGTGTTCCTTCCTATATACTATATATGTGTGCTTTTCCCTTTATAAAGAATTCATTATCAGATTTCTTTAATCCATATGACTTATATTTAATATAACTATTATTTCAAAATAGCAATTAAATGTTTTAAACAAATAATTATTTATCAAATATCATTAAATCCTTTAAATAAACAAAAAACAGGATGTTACACTATGCTAACTGAAATAAATGCTTATCCAATAACTAGGAAATGAAAAGGGAAACCAGAGATAAATAGCTTGCGAAGAAAGAAAGTATAGGCCAAAAGTCATAACGATAGACTTGGCCGGGTACACGGAGTTCCGTAGGAATTCTAAAGTTAAGTAAAATTGCCCAGAGTAATATGAGGATGGGTTAAACCTTCAGCAAAGGGACTCATATGTCATTTAATAAAAGACCAAGGACATATAGGTCTTTCAGTATTAAAAGTAAGGGCAAAATGGTAATTTTAGAAAAAGTAGAGAAAGTAAGGGCAAAATGGTAATTATGAGAAAGTTGAAAGGCATTTTGGTAATTTGACAGAGTAAAAGTCAAAATTCAAAGTAAAAGTCAACCAGTTGACCAAATATCAGAAAAAACTTTATAGATACCCAATAGATAGATCTCTACTCGCTGGTTATAATGGTGAAATACGGATTTTCCAAATTCGGACAAGATTTCTGTCTACGAAATTTTGAAGTACAAAAAGAGGAAAAATAATTATGATATATCAAGAGCTCTTCAAAAATTTAGACAAAAATAAGGAAAAATCCAATGAATTTTATAGTAAATAATAAAATTATTACCCATATACGATGAAGAGGATTTTCCCAAAAACCGGGAAAAAGACTCGAAAAATACCCGAAATATAATTATTTCAAAAATTAATTTTAGAAAATCTAGACGGCATTTCGGAAAAAAGGAACATGTCTAGAGAATTAGTGGAAAATGTAGGGAGATTTTTCAAGGCCTAAAAGAAATTTGCTCTCCGATTACTCCGTTTTAGGGATTTTGGACAGGATAAAATAATCCTGTAAAATTTGAGGTAATCAAGGGATATTTTGGGAATAATAATTTTTTTATATTCAAGATGAACATAGGGAATTTAATTGTGAAGAAAATATCTCCAAAAAATCAGAAAAAGATTTACAGGAATAAAGTTAAGTTTGTTGGTAAAAAGTATAATCGGTAAAAGTAACCGATTGGGATCCAATTTGGTTAAGGTAACCAGATTTTTAACCAGTCATTACAGCCATCATTACACCTTTATGGCACCCAATCAGAACCAAGCAATTGTCCCTAAGGTGGCATCAATTTAAGCCCTTAGATTGAGATTGAATTACAAGACTAAATCCTTGCCTTCCATTCCATAATGCATCAATTAATAAACATAGTATTCCCCTCTTCTCTAACCCATTTAGACCACCACATTTGGGTAGATTTTGGGAGCAAAGAGGATTCCATTTTCGGTTGGTGGAAGAAGAGAAAAGTTTGGTGAAAATTCAAGGTAAGAGGACTAGCTACCTTATGTTATATACCAATCTCTTCCTTATGATCTTCTCTTCCACTTTTATGGCTTCAAAATCTGATTTGGCTCATATTTCTCAAGTTCCAAAACCTAGGTTTCTTGAGTATAGAGTGAGAAAGAGAGGGATTTAAAGCCATCAAGTGGTTGCAAATGTTTTCTCTTGTTGTAAGAAGCATATTGATGTTGTTGTTGTTGTTAAAGTTGTTTTGTGATTTTTGTAAATTGGTGAATCATGAATAGATAGGGGAGGTGCTGCCCAATTTTCCATTTTATATAGGAGAGTTAGAATCAAGCTTTACCATACATGAATGTGAGCTTGAAAGCAAGAATATGATGATGGAAGTATTGGAAGTTGAAAACTCATGTTGGTAGTTTTACGGGATTCTTCTCAGCCTGACCTGGAATAGTGAGGAGATGAATTGTTTTGATGATTTTGATGCTTCCAATGGATTAAAAATGAGTTTTTGTGTAGGATATAAGTGGCCCCAAGTTTATGGACGCATTAGAAAATCATAGAGCCAAATTTTAAGAAGAGGATTAAGAGAGTTTTACATTGTTTCTTGCATTGGAAATGGCTCATGTTTAATGGCCATTATATTGCCCATTGTGTAGGCAAAGATTTGGTTCAAGAGGGTGAATTTTCAAGTGCTCAAGAAAGGATTCAAAGTTAAGAAATAAAGGTAGCAAAGTTTTCTAACTCTATCTAAATAATTGTGAAATGTTCTAATTGATGTGCATGACTTGATAAGACTTATGACATTGTTGAGATGTGTTTATGAGTGACATTATGCTATGGCCATATTCATGAATATGTGCTTGGAACACATTATACATTGTTATGCATTATCACATGATGTCATGCAATTTTCCATGTATGTTAGTCAGCTTTGCTATTGGGATTCCCAAAAATCTCACCCTCCCCCACTAACCAATTTTTAGGTACAAGTGCATCAAAGAAAATATCATATTCAAGTAGGAAAAGATTTACCGAAATAAAGTTATGTTTACCGGTAAAAAGTGTAATCAGTAAAAGTAACCAAATAGGATCCGTTTTGGTTATCCAAACCAGATTTTAACCCTTAATTATAGACATCATGAGCCACTTTTGATAAGCCAATAAGAGACAAGCAAGTGGGTCATATGTGGATTAATATGAGCCCTTAGATCACACTTAATTATTAAGATTTAATCTTAGCCTTCCATTCCATTTATGCATGAATTATTAAAACAACATATTCTTTCATTTCCCTACCATGTTGGCCGACTTTTTGGCTGCCATTAGAGAGGAAGAGGACTCCATTTCAAGCAAGGAAGAAAAGGAGAAAGTTTAAGGAAAATCCAAGGTAATAGATGCAACCACCTAAAGCTATACATGAATTTCATCCTTGTGAGCTCCTATACAACTTCCCTGGAGTAGAATTTTGATTTGATCCCTCTTTCTCAAGTTTCATAGCTAGGGTTCTTGAGAGCTAAAGTGAGAAAGAGAAGGATTTAGAGCCATTAATTAGTTGTAAAAGCCTCCTTGAGTTGTAAGGAGCATATTGGTATATGTTATTGTTGATTAAGTTGTTTTTGTGATTTTGTAAATTTGGGAAAACGTGAATAAATAGGGGAGGTGTTGCCGAATTTCCCACTTGAAGTAGGAGAGTTAAAATCAAGTTTTCTTATGCATGAATATGAGTTTGAAAGTAAGGACATGATGATAGAAGTGTTAGAAGTTAGAAAATCACAATAATAGTACTTTGGGAATTCTTCTCAGCCTGACCTAGAAAATTGGGAAGGAAGTTTCTTTTGATTATTTTGATGCTTCCAATAGATTAAAAATGAGTTTTTGTGTAGGATATAAGTGACCCCAAGTTTATGGAACTATTAGAAAATCATAGAGACAAGTTTGATGTTCTAGGGTTTATGAAATCCAAGGGAATGGTTAAAGGGGATTTACATTGCTTCTTGTATTGTAAATGACTTGTGTTTAATGGCCATAATGTTGTGAATTGTGTAGGTAAGAGTTTGGGGGAAAGGAATTAGTTCCTCAAGTAATCAAGAAATCATTCATGCTAAAAGGGAAATTAAGAGGACAAGGTAGCAACACTCCTAACTTTAACATCTACTTTGCATTGATTATTTATATGTGTTAATTGCCATGTTTGTTGTATGAAATCTTGATTGTGTGAAAGCATGATGATTGTTATGCAATGTCTATCTTGTCTTGATGAATACTTGATTGATTGTTCTTATACATGGCATATTGGTTTTGATTTAATAATCATGCACGTGGATCCATTATTAGAGTGTTTGCTACTAGGATTTCTTTGAAATCTCACCCTCCCTCCACTAACCATTTTAGGTACAAGCACAAGCAACGGTAAGAGCAAGGTTTATGGTGATTGATGATGGCATATTATAATGATCTTGCTTGGGAATATTATGTATGAGATTTGGAATCTTAAACATTGTTGTAATATGTAGTTAAGCCATGAATGTTTGGGTGATATGTGATGCATTATGTATACTTAAAGGACTTACATTTGCGTAATCAAACATGATTAAAATATGATTAGAAGTTAGAGTTAAATTTAACTAAGTAAAGTTGGTCGAACCATTAATTTTGACCTACCGAGAAATAGGGTAAATAGACTCTAAATGAGCTAAACTTTTAAAGTAACATAGTTTGCATTGAAAGCTTAAAAACAAGCTAAAGAAAACTAGATTTGGAGTTTTGTACAGAAAGTTATGATGTTCTAAAGTTGAAAGAAAATCACTGAAAAACATGGGAAAATTGAAAAATTGCCAATTGAACAGTACATCTTTACGCATTAAACTGTATCAATTGGGCAAGTTAATGACTCAATGAATATCCCTTATAGAGAAACTTATAAGCTTCAAATATAAATTGGAAGCACTCAATTTCAATTTTTCTAGAATTAGTTATGAATTTTTCAAAGTTGGCACAACAATCTGTAAATAGTGACATGAATAGTAACTCCAAACTTGAAAATTTTATTTTTCACACTTTGGTTACTCTAAGTCACTAAAGGCCTAAAGGTACTTTCAAATGGATATAAAATGAAGCTAAAGGTAAGGTTAATGTTTGTTACACTGTTTGGTATCAGAGCAAAGGTTTTGGGATTTGTTTGGAATAATTGTGCATTGTTATTGATATATTGTGCAATATTATTCAATAAGTATATGAAGTTGATGTGTCATGAGCTAAATATTATGTTATGCATTGGTTCCCTCTTATCTATATACGTTAGATAGCTATCTCATATGTTCAATGTTATATGAATAAATATGACTAGCTAAACATGGAAAAACCAAGTATGCTAGTGGAAGAACATGATAAGAAGGAACCTTCACAGATTAGTTCCAATGTGATGGAATCATTTCAGAATTTAAATGATGTGTTTGAAAAAGAGAAGGAGCTAGCATAAGAACTACCGAATATGTAGGGAATAAGGATGTGAAGGTCCAATATTTGATAATGATTATTTCTCTTCAGCACATTTTGGATACTAACACCAGAGGACTCTGAGAGTACATTACTCTACATGGATGAGGGTTTCGGTTAGCATATTTCTAAGTGGGCTAGAGAGGCATATGATATGGAACAGATTTCCTCGAAACTCGAGAGCCCGATAGAGATGGCAGTACTTACAGAGGAGATTTCTCTGAGGAAGAGACTAGGAGGTGATGCTTGATTAACGCAGTTACAGGAATAACCTATTATCATTAAGCCAGAAAGGCCAGTCAAAGTTGAAGAAGAGAAGTCTTCTATGAAGAAAAAATCTACATGTACTTCTTCTTAATCAGAGTAGCATAGTGGAAGTGTAAAGAGTACTCAAGGTACTGGAAATTGTTCAAAAAGCCTCGTGATTATTATGAGTACAGTGGATGGACTGTAAGAGGCATAGTAATAGCTGCAACTCCCGATGCACAACAGTAGTCACAATAGATGTCTCATCAAGGATGGCCCCATTTATTTTAAGACAAATAAAAATCGAAAAGGCATAGTACTAGCAGCGGAGTTTGGGGATACTTCGTGATGAATTATCTGCTAGTATATAAGCTAAATCTATATGTGATAAAGAATTCCTATGTGAATAAATTGCAAAAGTGAAATGACCAAGGTGGATTGGTCAAGGAATCCTAAGAGCTACCAAAGGGAAAGTTAGGTAACCTATCAAAATGATGCAGATGATGAGGAATGGAGATAGATGACATATGTTACACCTAGAAACAGTATAGACAGATCTTCCGAGACTTAGTGATGCCTTTAAAGTTGAGGTTGTGATTAATGATATTATAATATATCTTTAGGCATCAGAAAAGGTGTAACAATCAAGCTAACCTGATAAGTGAGAAATGAAGTTCTCATTGATGTTAAATGCCACTGCTAAGTCAATAAGAGCTTATGAGAAGTTTCGGATGGGAACAAGATATGTTGCTAGACGATGGGAAGGTGATATACCCAACGAAAAGTATGTTAGAGAAAGTGTGAGCCTACAAGTGTCTCTCTAAGTTTTGGGAGGTGGTTTTCCTATGCTAGAAAAATGTTGCAATGGTAGGACATGCTACTTCCTGATAGACATGAAGGGGTAGGGCACTGATAGATAGGGATCAGTGGGATAAATCGTCGCTGTTGTGTGAGTTGCTTCCTGATGGGTAGGGAGAGCAACGGATTCCAGAGAGATAAGAATAGTATGGGACAGTTACACCAATGGTAAAACATGGGGTGCTTCTCTTTCCTTACAATATGGGATAGTTGCCTTGATGGTAAAACATAGGGTGCTTCTCTTTCCATACATTCCCACATGATAAAAATACGACATACGGAACCCCAAAATGAAATGGGAAGAATGGGCTAGTATGAGTCAAGGATAAAGTCCCTTGAATAATTTGGGTACATGATAATACATAAGATAATCCTCTCCACAACATCATGGTGATGATTATAAAAGAAATAGTAAGGATAGTTGAATCCTTTGACATAGCATATTGGCACAGAAAAGGTAATATATGGGTTAATTTGACATAGTCAGTAACTAACAAATTCTCATTAACATAGAGGATGAGATCAGAGAAGCTTAGTCGGAGGATCAGTTTGCTCAGAACGTAGAGACTCGTATGAATCAATGAGGAGCTAAAGAATTTAATGAAACCTATAAGTGAACAAGTAAGTTCAAAGATAGATATTATATCCTTCTAAGGCCTGCTTTGAGGCAAAGAATACTAGATGAGATTGAGCCTTACCTCTGTAAATAAGATAGAAAAGATGATTAAGGAAATAATCTCTGACAGTCTAGTAACATTCGAGGTTATTAGACATCCCAAGATTCGAGTAAACTTGGATCATGTGCTAGACAAATTACATGTTATCAGAGATAAAGTTCTCTATTCATTAGAACCATCCAGAAGATCAAAAAGTTGTAGAAGCAAAGAGACAAGATATATATGTTAATAAAATCTTGTCTAATGATTGTAATGCCAGAAGTAAATAAAGGCACAAGGTATGAATAGTTGAAGCATAGTTATGATATAAAAATGCTATTTGGGCTATATTTTATGATAGTCAAGTGTGAGGATGAGTTGGGCCAATGTTGAATAAGTTGTGGTTAATTTTCTAAATAAATTAGATAGTAAACAGTACAAAAAGTACTTAAGCTGCTGAAAGGCTTTATGATTATTAAGAGTAAACTATATAGACTGTGATAGACACAGTAGTCATAGCAGCTGCAATTTCAGTAACTACTACAGACTTCCCAACTTAAGTCAGCCAAGTCTAGTAGTAATAAAGGCATAGTACTAGCAGCGAAGTTTGAGGATACTTCACAATGAATTATATGCTAGTATATAGGCTTAAACCTTTATATGATGAAAGATTCCTACGAGAATAAATTGTAAAGTTAAAATGACCATGGATGAATTGGTTAAGGAATCTTAAGAGTTACTGAAGGGAAAGTCAGGTAGCTCATTATAATGATACAGATGATGAGAAATAGATAAAGAAGTGATATGACGCATCCCAAAATAGTAAAGGCAAATAATGTAAAACTTAAAGATGCCTCAGGCAATAAAATATAAACTAACGATATTTCACTATGTTTTTAGGCATTGCAGAAGGGTATGATTCTCAGGCCAAGTATGAAAATGAGAAATTAAGTTCTCATTAGTAAATGTCACTGCTAAATAAGTAAGAAAGGTTCCCTGATTGGGACAAGGTACGTTGCATTATGATGAGAAGAGGAAGTACCCAACATAAATCATATCAGAAAATGTTTTAGCCAAAAAGTATCTCTCTAGAGTTTGGGATGGTGATTTTCTAATGCCATTGGCCGCAGTTAGGCGAGCATATCTTGATAGATAGAAAGAAGTGTAAATCCCTGATAGACAGGGATACGTGGGACTAACTGCCCTAGTATAAGGCAATCTATTTCCTGATAGACAGTGAGAAAAGCAAATTTCTGATAGACAAGAATACATAGGACTCCAATGGGAACCATTGTGAGCTTCTCATGTCGCACAAGAGAAAGAAAGTAGTAAAAGTAAGGCATATGGAACAAGCTACAAGAGAAAATGAACTGATAGCAGTCAATAAAGAATGAGACACAACAGTGAGTTAAGAGTAAAGAAAAAGAAGGGTTGTAAATAGTAAAAGTCAGCAAAGAATGAGGTTGACCAGATAAAATGACTATTGAAATTTAGGCAATAAGTAAAATTAACTCTGAAATTCTATTTTCTAAAAGTAATGGTCAGATAGTAAAGATCGAGAAGTTCTAGTCAAGAGAGAAATTTGCATGAATCTAAGACAGTTATAGAACGTCTTAGAAGATAAAGCCGAAGAGATGTTACAAGTTGGTAATTAATTCATGCCCTTATGACAAGACAACTGATAAAGTTAGGGTTGGAGATGGATCAAATACCTTTGAGGGTGTCTCCAATTATAAAGATTAAATCAGTCTTCAAGGTTAAATAAGCCTAGTTAATGAAATGTATAAAATATTTAAAGATGAAAGGGCAATTATTAATTGACCTTACTCCCAAGTCTGAGTCATGTACTAGGAATTTCTTGTTTCCCAGTTAACTATAAAAGTACTTTGGAAAGGGCTTACGGCAAAGGAAGTAAGCGAGGAAAACAAAATGGAAGATAAAAATTAAAAGCTTAGAATTTTGTGACTCAGATGTGTAAATTTTGGGGACGAAATTTATTTTTAAAGGGGAGAGAAATGTAATATCCACCATTTTCTATAAATAGAAATAGAAGCCAAACTGATAGATATGATATAAGATAAGGCCCAGAAATAAGAGTACAGAAAGAGAAGATGTCAATGAACTAAAGAGACCTTGGTTAATTTAGTCATAAAGCTTTGAAATTACTAATAATGTAAGCCTGGGACATAAATGTCATTAAGTATAAAGACCAAGGGCAATATGGTCATTAGATAAAAAGGGCCAAACTAGTAGTCAGAAGTTAAGTTAAAACCCATAGATAAAAAGGGCGAACAAAGTTGATGCTGATGGGCTCAATAACCCAAAGTTAGACCTGGCTCAGCAGGAGAAATTTTATGAGAACTCCAAAGTTAAGTATATTTTGCCCTAGAGTAATATGGGGATGGCAGACCTTATTGGAAGGGACCCATATGTCATTTAATAAAAGACTAAGGGCATAAAGGTCTTTGAGTATTAAAACTAAGGGTAAAATAGGAATTTTGGAAAATTAGAAAAAGAAAGGGCAAAATGGTAATTATGAGAAATGGAAGGGCATTTTGGTCATTTGACAAAGTAAAAAGTCAACCAGTTGACCAAAATATCAAAAAAATTTATAGATGCCCAATAGACAGAGCCTGACTCACTGATCAAAACCGCAAAATATGGATTTTCCGAATTCGGACAAGATTTCTGTCTATGAAATTTTGAAGAGAAAATGAGGAAAAATAATTATTTAAGGTATCAGGAGCTCTTCAAAAATTTAGATGAAAATATGGAAAAATTCAGTAAATTTTATAGTAATTAATAAAATTATTATCCGGTATACGATTAAGGCGATTTTCCAGAAAATCAGGAAAAAGACCCGAAAATCCTTGAAATATAATTATTACAAAAATTAATTTTAGAAAATCTAGAGGGAATTTTTAAAAAAGGAAAAGGGCTAGAGAATCGGTAAAAAATGTAGTATTTTTCAAGGCTCTAAAAGATTTTTCTCTCTGATCGCTTATTTTTAGGTATTTTGGACATGATAGAATAATCCTGTAAAATTTGAGGAAATCAAGAGGTATTTTGAGGATAATAAATTTATCATATTTAAGAGGAAAATATGGAGATTAAATGAGGAAGAAAATATCTCCAAAAAGGTAGAAAAAGATTTACCGGAATAAAGTTATGTTTACCGGTAAAAAGTGTAATCGGTAAAAGTAACCAAATGGGATCCAGCTTGGTTAGCCAAACCTGATTTTAACCCTTAGTTACAGCCATCATGAGCCACTTTTGATGAACCAATAAGAGACAAGCAAGTGGGTGATATGTGGATTAATATGAACCCTTATATCACACTTAAGTATTAAGCTTTAATCTTAGCCTTCCAATCTATTTATGCTTGAATTATTAAAACAACATATTGTTTCATTTCACTACCATCTTGGCCGACTTTTTGGCTGCCATTAGAGAGGAAGAAAACTCCATTTCAAACAAGGAAGAAGAGGAAAAAGTTCAAGGAAAATCCAAGGTAAGAGATGAAACCACCTAAAGCTATACATGAATTTCATCCTTGTGAGCTCCTCTACAACTTCCCTGGTGTAGAATTTTGATTTGTTCCCTCTTTCTCAAGTTTCATAGCTAGGGTTTTTGAGAGATAAATTGAGAAAGAGGGGGATTTAGAGCCATTAATTAGTTGTAAAAGCCTCATTAGGTTGTAAGGAGCATATTGGTATATATATTGTTGTTGATTGAGTTATTTTTGTGATTTTGCAAATTTGGGAAATCATGAATAAATAGGGGAGGTTCTGCCCAATTTTCCACTTGATGTAGGAGAGTTAAAATAAAGCCTTACCATGCATGAATATGAGTTTGGAATCAAGAGAATGACGGTATAAGTGTTAAAAGTTGAAAAAAACTCATGTTGTGTGGTTATGTGATGTGTCTCAGCCATGGCTAGAAAATGAGAAAGGAAGTTTATTTTGATTATTTTGATACATCCAATGGATTGAAAATGAGTTTTTGTGTAGGGTGAAAGTGACACCCAAGTTTAGGGAAGCATTGGAAAAGCTTAAACACAAGTTTAGGTTTTAAGGCTTAGTAAGTTTAAGAAGAGGATCAAGGGAGAATTATATTACTTTTGCCTTGGAAATGGCTTGTATTTAACGGTCATAATGTTGTGAATTGTGTAGAAAAGAGTTTGGGGAATGGGATTAGTTCCTCAAGTAATCAAGAAAGCATTCAAGCTAAAGGGGAAATTAAGAGGACAAGGCAATAACACTCCTAACTTTGGCATCTACTTTGCATTGATTATATATATGTGTTAATTTCCATGTTTGTTGTATGAAACCTTGATTGTGTGAAGGCATGATGATTGTTATGTAATGTTTTCAGTGACTTGATGAATACTTGATTGATTCCTCTTGTTACATGGCATATTAGTTTTGATATAGTAATCATGCATATAGATGTATTATTAGAGTCCTTGGAACCCCGTGTTATTAGCTTGGAATCTAACATGTAGGAAGTGAGAAGTACTATTGGGGGACTCGACGATCAACTCAACAATCTCATCTAGGAGAATGCTGAGGTATTGCATGTTGCCAAGGCCATGATTGCAGAATTTGGCCGTAGTTTTGGGGAAGACATTTGTTCCCTTACCCAGGATCTCACCGATCTCCGTAAGTACGTCAGGGATGAAATGTGAGGTCTACATTCTCAAATGGATTAGATCTGTCATGAGTGGGAATCTCATCGTCATGTAAACAGCCCTATTAGTGGTAGTATGTCGAATGCCACTTCTCAAGGTGTGAAAGTGCCCAAGCCGGCATTGTTCAATGGTATTCGTAGTGCCACAGTTGTGGAGAACTTTCTCTTTGGCCTAGAACAGTACTTCGAGGCTACTGGAGTCTCTAATGACTTGATCAGAATCAACTTTGCTTCAACTTTCCTCTGGGATGAAGAAAAGAAAAAGCCAAAATTCTTTAAGAAGAAGAAGGCTTACGTTTCAGGCATCTGGGGTAACAGCTTAAATGAAGAAGAAAGTAAAGTAGAGGAAGAAGCCAATCTTTGTCTTGTAGTTGAGGAAGAAGAAACTGACACTGAAGAGTTAATTCTTGAACCAAGCTATGATGAATTATGTCAAGAATATGATGAAATGCATGTCGAATTACTTAAGTTTGCTAAAGAGTTAAAGAACTAGAAAAACCAGTTGAAAATCCTATTACCAGTGATATTTGTTCAAAATGCAATGATTTGAAAATTCAAAATGAGAAGTTATCCAAAACTCTTAAAAAATTCACACAAGGCAGTGAAATGCTTCAAATAATTTTGAAAAATCAAAAAGTGATAAATGATAGAAGTGGTATAGGATACACTCCTCAAAATGATTTATGTAAAGGAAAGAAAAAGTATGGCAACAAAAGTTATTTGAATTATTTTCAAAAATATGTTCATGCATCAGAACCATTTGCATTTTGTAACTACTGTAACAGAAAAGGCCATCGAACTAGAAATTGCTATTTCAGAAGGAATACAGAATTAGGCACTTATAAATGGGTACCAAAAGGAACTTATGTTCCTAAGGCACCAAATACTAATCCACGAGGACCCAATAAAACTTGGATACCTAAAACAACTAAATGATCTTCTGGCAGGTATGTCTTAAAGCATCCAAAATAAACAAATGGTACATTGACAATGGATGCTCAAGACACATGACAGGTGACAAAAGCAAGTTTGTCAACCTAAATGTTAAAGATGGTGGGAAAGTTAGCTTTAGTGGAAATCAATCAGGGAGGATAGTTGGAATTGGTGAAGTTGCAAATATCGATGGAGTAAAAGATGTATATCATGTGGAAGGTCTCTGTCACAATCTCCTCAGTGTTAGTCAAAGCACAGATAAAGGGAATTGGGTGATATTTGACTCAGAAGAATGTTTCATCATCAACAAAAATGATTTCCCAATTGATAAAGAGAAACTGAACATTCAACTCAGAGCTCCTAGAGATGGTAACTGCTACACACTTAAATTAGAAAATGATTTTTCATATTCATGCTTAACTAGTCAAGCTGATGAGGCTCAATTATGGCATAAACGATTGGCTCATGTGAACATATATCAACTTGACAAATTAATCAGAAATGATTTAGTTCAAGGGCTTCCAAAACTCAAATTCAAAAATGATTTGGTATGTGATGCATGTCAACTAGGAAAACAAACCAAATCATCTTTCAAATTAAAATCTAAACTTTCGTCTAAAAGGCCTCTTGAATTACTTCATATGGATTTGATGGGTCAAGCTAGAGTGAAAAGTTTGGGAGGAAATTTATACACTCTAGTAATTGTTGATGATTTTTCAAGATTCACGTGGACCATTTTCTTAAGTTCTAAAAATGAAACTTTTGAATTATTTACTGTATTTGCCAAAAAGGTCCAAAATGAGAAAGGTATGTCTATTGTTTCCATTAGAACAGATCATGGAGGAGAATTCGAAAACAGAGACTTTACAACATACTGTGGAAGAGAAGGAATTGATCATAATTTCTTAGCACCAATGACTCCTTAGCAAAATGGAGTGGTAGAAAGAAAGAATAGAGTATTAGCAGACATGGCACGAGCGATGATGAAAGAGAAGCAAGTGTCACAAGTTTTCTGGGCAGATGCTCTAAGCACAGCATGCTATATCTCAAATAGAGCATATATAAGGCCTTCACTTGGAAAAGACACCATACGAGTTGTACAAAGGATGAAAACCAAATTTGTCTCATCTTCATGTCTTCGACAGTAAATGCTTTATCCACAATAATGGTAAGGATAACCTTGGAAAGTTTGATCCTAAATCTGATGAAGGTTTATTTCTTGGTTATTTTAATAGAAGTAAAGCATATAGAGTCTTCAACAAACGTACTTTTGTGGTAGAAGAATCAGTTCACATAGTTTTTGTTCAAACTGATCCTCAACTAAAATCTAATATTAATGAAGAAATTGTGATTTCAAAAGAATTTGAAAATCAAAGTCAAGAAAATTCACTTGATAATCAACATTCTCAAGATTTTAAAAGTGACCAATGAGAAGAATTTCCTAAATCTCCACAATCAAAAGCTTGGAAATACATCCGCAATCACCCCATCAATCAAGTAATTGGAGAGGTGAATGAAGGTGTACAAACCAAGAAAAGATTTATTGATGAGGCTCAATTTTCAGCTTTTATTTCAAAAATAGAGCCTAAGAATGTTGAGGAAGCTTTGTCTGACAATGATTGGATAATTGCAAGGGAAGAAGAATTAAATCAATTTGAAAGGAATCAAGTTTTGGATTTAGTACCTAGACCCAATGATCATCTAGTCATTGGATCAAAATGGGTGTTTAGAAACAAACTTGATGAATCTGGAGTTATTGTCAGAAATAAAGCAAGATTGGTTGCAAAAGGATATAATCAAGAAGAGGGCATTGTGTAACACTCCTTACTTTCCCCTATAGTTATCATATTAGATCACTATTGAACCACTTTAGGGCCTTTGATAACTTAAATTGACAAGGAAGTGAATTTGAAAATTCTTCCAGCGAGTTACTGTTCATTTGGCCAAATTCCAGATTTCTGGCCCAACTTTGAAAAATCATAACTAATTCTAGAAAAATTGGAATTGAGTGGTTCAAATTTCTATTTGAATCTTATTAAGTGATATACAGGGGAAAAATACTCACTTGTTTCAAAACCTGCCCAATCGATTCAGTTAATTCCATGAAAATCACTGTTTGTTTGGTAACTTTCCAGGTTGCCAGATTTTTCTCTTAACTTTGGAAAATCATAACTCTTTTTCTACACATCCAAATTCAGCAAAATTTAGCTCATTTTAAAGCTTAAGATGTGTAGTATTTAACTGGAAAGTTTCAAGTCATTTGGACTTCATTTTCTATTTTTCATTGCTACTCGAAAACATGGCAGATTGTGGAGTTGTTGGAACCCCCTTACTTGAAAATTAACTTTTGTTTATAAATTCACCAAAACTCTTTTTGGTTAAAACTCAACCTCTAGCAATGCATGATTACTTATCTAACATTCCTTAGTCTCTTAGTTTGTTATCATGCATAGGTTGGCATTTATCTTCTTACTATACCAAGTAGAGGTTTAAGATTACATAACTACATCAATATTCATACATATGATTTAAAC
>JANTPZ010153299.1:6503-36173 GCA_025593235.1 Vachellia pachyceras | reverse complement strand
TTTACTAGAGTTCGATCCGTGCTTGCAATTGGTGTTTGTTTAGTAAAAAAATAACTATTTAGTCCTCTCAGTCTTACTAAAAATCTGTTGAAAAAAAATGTAGATTTGAATCTAAATTTTTTGTATTTCAACTCAATTATCTCATTCTTTTTCCTAGCGGTTGATTATGGCTCATGGGGTGTTTTCTTTCATAGTTTCATGTCATATTATATTGTTTTTCTTTTTAAATTTACAATCAAGTCTCAAATAGAAGAATTAATGAACGAAAGGTCTAAAAGATTTACAAAATTACCATAAAATCCTAAGAGTAGCTGTTGAGGTTGTTAAAGACAACCTAAGCAGCTACTCATAGGACTGGTGATAAAGTACGCCTTTTATCCTACTTATAGGAAGAAGAGATTTTATTTAATTCTATCTACTTCATTAAATTTTTATATGAATGTATAATTTTACCCTTATTTGTTATATGTTGATTTCGTTGTATTATAGTTGATATTTAATAGAGATAAAGTTGAAAAGTTATTGGATTTTAGGGTGTGATTAATGAAATTTAAGATTTTCATCAATACATATTAAACATGTTGAAAGTGATTTATAAATTGAATAAGATGAATTTGATTTTTTATTCTTGGATTTATAAAGATCTAGAGGAGAACTACTGTTTTCCCTAATGTTTATGAATATTGATTTTAATCTTTTAATTTTTTTTTGAAGTTTAAAATTGCTTACTTAACCTACTATTAGAAAAAGTATAATTTTTGGTCCCTGAATTTTTCCCCAGCCATTGCTCATGGGATTAATCATATCCTCAAATTATATATTATATTTTTTTTTCTATTTGCGAGGAAATTCTTTGTTTGCCCTTACGTGATACCTCTTCCTCTTTATTTTTGGTGTGTGTCATTTATTTATTATAGATGTTATTATATTTAATTTAATGCATATATATATATATATATATATATGATTGGCAGACAGACAAGACAGATTCGCCCACTCCAGATTGGTATTCACGGACACCGTTTCGAAACTTTATACAAGTACTTACGAGTATTTATAAACACGTTTAACAGTGTTTTTCCGTAAAACAAAATAATATTATATATATATTTACTTTGATTTGTATAAAAGTACTTATAAGTACTTCTCTACCGCGTTATCAAATGGACCAACTGTAATGTTTGGCTGACAGGATTTTTTTAGCCATCCAAGGAATAAACAAATACTAAATTTTGAGATGCTAAACCAAATAAATGAAAAAAATAGATGCTTTATTTGTTTAACATCAACCTTCTTTTTATCAAAATTTATTTTTGATTTAAAAGTTTGTCAGCTTATACGCGGTAGCGTTTTCCTTCTTTTAAAATACATTTTGAGACAAAAAAATTTTTTTGCAGAATAAATGCACTCTAAATGCAAGTTTATCCAAACATAAATGCATTCTGTCAAAATACATTCCGGATAAAATGCAATTTGATGAAATACATTCTCCCAACAGTTTTTCAAACGAATACATTACTCATTTGAATCTTTTAACGGGGTATATGATTAAAAAGTTGATATTGATTCTAAATATACGGTAAATTTCTAATTCTTGCAAGTTTTTTAAATTACCTTTATTCATGCTCCCTCATCAATAATCAAGTAAGAGAAGTAGGATTAAGGAAGGTGATTAGGGTGTTTTAGGAAAAAACATATCACATTAACTATTTAACTAAATACTTAATCTAATCAAATTAGATAAATAGATTCTACATATTTAATATTTTTATTGTTATAGACGTATCAGTACTTCACTTATCTGAGTTCCTCACTTTAAGCACATAATCAAGGGTTTGATCCTGACGATGTGTATGAAGAATGTCTCATTGCCAACACTAAAGCCCCTCCAATAAGTTTAAGGTACTATACGATTAGTCATTGCTACCGATTATGGATACCTTGATCTTAAAAAGAAAAAAGAAAGAAAGAAAGCACTAATAGTTTACAGTATTTGATATATTAAAAAAAGTATTGGTACTCAAATTCATGACTTCTTGATAAAAGATTTTCAAACAGATTTCCCATCGATTTTCTCTAATAAAACAAAAGCACCTAGAGACTATATAAATATTTTGTTGGACAGACTATAAGCTTGTTTGATAAGTCTGTTGAGAGAATGAACACAGATTCTGAGAAAAATGTGAGAGGAATTTTATCTCGATAAGCGCAGGAATGACTTTTGGATGTCCAAATGGACTATGAAACAAGCCATATATAAAGTTCATCTGGGTTTAACATTATTTTTGTTTTCGTCAACTTGGAAGTGGGCAAATCATTGGGCCAACAATATTCTCTTATGGCTTCTCAGTATTTTCATGGACTTGGGCTTTTGGACATTTCGGGCCAAGACTTCGAGATGGGCCTCTTTGTTTCAAAGGTCTAGAGTTCTTGGGCTGTTGAAAGTAATAGTCCATTGCCCCCTTAACCTCACATAAATAATTTTCCATCAACAAGATTGCATCACATTAACCAACGGTTGGTTGGATCGAGTGGAAAGCGGCTCGTTCCAACTTAAGTAAGGTCTTGAATTCGATCCTTGTAAATGCAGCTGCCACCGTTGGGAGACCTTCCTACCTTTCTCGGGTGTGCAACGCTGGTTGAGTCCGAATTAGTCGGGGCGAAGCTTCAGAGACTGAGTGGGCAACCAAAAAAAAAGATTGCATTACACTGATTGAAACGTTAATCAATATTCAAATCTTCAGGGGAAGAGATGATCATTAAACAAGATTGTCTCTAGTAAAAAGATATCTGTACTTAAAAAAAAGGTTTAATCACCAACAGAATTTGAATCTAATAGAACGGTTAATTCCTCATAACGTAACAAATTAAAAATTAAATTTCTTTTGAGAGCGGTTCTCTAGTGCCCAACAGTATTTTGAACATGAATGTTTTTTAAAAGGAAAGATACCATGTGCCTAACAAAAAATGTTTGAATTTAATAGAAGGTTCTAATTACTTTCAACACGGCAAATTAGGGTTAAATTTTCATCGGAAGAGATGCTTATTTTTATTATTCAACAATGCTTTTTAAGAGATTGTCTCTAATAGGATAGTTGTGTGCTAAGGGAAAAAATGCAATTCAGCCCTTTTTTCTTTTGGGTACTTTATAATCAATTTCACTTTACTCTCAATTAACAATTGAATTACAATTTGATTTTTCATTGGGAGAAATATTTACATTTAGTACTTAATAGTGCTTAGAACATAATTATCTCAATAGGAGATGTATGCTTGCAATGAAAAAATAATTGTTATTCATCCCCTTTTTCTTGTGGATAATTTGTTAACAATTTTCACTTTGTAAAAAAGAGAAAAAATTATAGATAAGATATAAAGTTTATTATTATTATTTGAATGGTTTAAATATATGAAGAAGCCACTACTGCTTCAGAATAGAATAATAAGAGACAGGGGATAGAATATTTACTTTAAATATGAAATTATAGGGACAATTGATAAAATCGAAGGAACAGAAAGAATATTATATTTGATTTCATGGATATAATTAGGAACCACCAAAGGTGGGGAAGGATTAACATCAAGTCTAATGCCTTGTTTGGTAGAATGGAATTGTAGACATGGAATGGAATCAAATTCCATGATAATGACATGTTTGGTAGCATGGAATTTACCATAATTCCATTTCCATATCCATCTCAAACCCTGAAAATGGCTTCCATCCAAAATGCTCAGTTTTGCAATTCCACCTTCTCAAAACCATTTTTGCCCTCCCCCTCCATCCAACAGCGACCACCTCCAGTAGCCCAAAAAAAGAGTTGAGCGCGTTTTAGACATTCCGCATTGCCGGAATTCAAGAAGCTGTGAGATCAAACCCTGGTTGCCGGAAGTCATAACCTCGTTACCTACGGTGATCAGAGTGATGTTGCTGGATGGATAGAAGGGCTGCACGTTGGCCTTGCCCATTGAATCGTAGGATCGGAGGCTAGGCTAGGAATACGTCGTCACCGGTGCTGATGACGACTCCGATTCTAGAATTTGCGAGAGCTTTGATGATCGCAGGATCAGCGCCGTAGAGCTGGACTTTGCCAATGGTGGTGATCTGGAGTAGCTTCGCTGACGTTTTTGGTGGGGGACAGAGGGGCATTTCTCAAATGGCATTTTTATTTTTAAATATAAAAGGGCCTTTCAGTCTTTTTATATGAAAAGTAGGTTCCATTTCCATAACATACCAAACGCATTTTTAAATTCCATATCCATTTCTATTTCCATATTCATTTCTATTTCTATATCTATTTTCATTTCCATCAAAATCAATTCCGTGTACCAAACAGGCACTAACTGTTTCATTGCCATTCAATTCATTAATATTTCTTCCAGCTTCGCCTTCACACGTGACCATCGGCCCACACACAGCTAAAATATCATATTTGAAGTCATAAAAGATTATTTCATAAATCCTTCTTGTTAAATGCATGGATCCTCTTATCGGAAACAATATCATTATAAACACTATCGATCACTAGATGTAAGCAGATGTTTCCGAGTTGATTCGAATATTGATTTATTGTGTTGACCCAACCCCTTTTGATTGTACATACACATTTTGATAATTAAGGATAACAAAATAATTAGTACCCATTTGAAAATTATAATTCCAAATTTACATTTTAATAGGTTTTGATATAAAAAATTACAAGTATTTAGTGGTGTTTTTATATGTGTTCTCACGTATTTTTTTACAGCTAAACATAACAAAATATAAGTGTTCATAATCCCTCGGCCCTGATTGAAAATTATCTCCCTCTCTTGCGTGACTATAATATGAAATTCTCCCTAATTAACTATATTCTTATATACTTTTGCATGAGTATACCTGTAAGAGGACTATAAAGACTTGTGACTTTCTATATCACAATCTGTTAGAAAATAAATTTCGACGTGTACATTTTGATATGAAAACTTGTTATTTTGTTATTTTTAGTTTTCAAAATGTGGGTTGTTGGAATATGGGCCACCCTTAATGAATTAGTTCAAAACTCCTTTTTGAACAAAAGTATGAATAGGAGAATATATGAGAACAAAGTGGTGATCAAAAGTTTAATTTTGAAATGATTTTGCGTAGGAACAATTACTATAAGTTGGAAAGTTACAATGCGGGGAAGTGGTTCTCCAAATGTGTGTGACATAACGCACGGAGAAACCAAATTTTCTCCCTTGCCTTCTCTGAAAAGTTCAGCTCCTCTCTTCCTTTGATGCATTTGTTGTGCCTTAAATCTGGATCCACCCTTGTAATCCAAACAACGTGTGGGTATCTGCGGTCAATATTCGATTTGTCAGGTATGCCGAATTCAAGGTGTCCACTTGTAAACAAACATTGAATTTTCATTAGGACATGCTTTTCATTTCAATAGTCAAGATTATCTCTGTGGATTCTCTCTCGGTTTCTGATTCAATTTCTTGTTGAGCCAAAAGCCAAAGAGAGAGAGGGGGGAGGTAACCTGATGATGAATTCCCATTGGGGTCGAGCATTTGATATGTCAGCCATTACTAACCAAGAGAACTCAACTAACCCAGTATAAACATCTGAAGCGGCTAAAGGAGCTTAGAGAAACAACAGTTTTTATCTGCAGAAGATGCTTCTGTTCCAACGACGCCGTTTCAGTTTTTACCAATTACACACACACATTCATTATTCTTTAGAGTATAGACTTATATTAACTATTAAGCGTCTACCCAGCATCATATTTCATTCACTGAGTCCAAACAAACAATCCTACTGAAAGCGCATCAGTGGGAATTTCTTTGAAAGTTCCATATATTTGTTCTTATGAAATAATCTGTTGGGGTCTACGCTTGAAGGCTTGGACCATATGATTAAAAAAACAGCGGTTATCTGTCTTCCCCTCCTACGTATTTCTCTCCGTCTCGCTCTCTCTCTCTATATATATATATATTTCGACACAAACAAAAGATAGCTTAATTAAGTGGAATACAACGGATAACTTTTTGTGGTAGTGAATATATAAGATGAACCCCAGAGAGAGAGAAACTGGGCTATCATTTTCTGAAACATACAATGTAATAATCTCATAGAGAGGGAAAAATTCAATGAATGGTGTGTAATAAATAATGTGCATGTTTGGGAATCTGTTTTCCCAACGGATACGTAAGTCAAGATAAAAACCATCTTGAAATCCCTAAAAACCATCTTGAAATCCTCAAAAACCATCTTAAAATTCGTAAAATCATCTCAAAATTCGCAAAATCCTCTCGAAATCTGTAAATCCTTCCTCCCAACGGATTTCCAAAACACAGATATATTGGAGGGGAGTTGAGGTAGATGTGTATGTGAACAGTGAGTCCCAATTATGGCTTCTGTTTATATGTATATACACACAGCAATAGAGAGAGAGAGGCCTCTCTCATGTGTCAACTTCAGTGCTCAGTACTCTCCACCTCACACACATAGCACAAGGCGAAGAATTTCCTGCGCAATTTCCCGCATGCACTCATATTTCGCTTTCACACCGTATTAAGGGGACTTATATGTGATACACACACGCATACAGATATAAAGATTGATAGACAGAGACAATGTTTTGGGCTACGGAGAGAGTAAGGTTTCTCCAATTTCAAGTTAATGAAGGTATCTACCAGTGGCTCTCCGTGACTCCTCGCAGAAACTTTTTATGAAACAGCAGCGCGAATATAGCATCTTGCCACACACATGTATTTAACTCCAATATTTCCCCTCAACAAACACATACACCTAGCTCCCTCCCATGTGCATTCTAGAAATTTCGATCTTTTGCATGGTTTATACATATAAACTCTTTTATGTAAGTCGAGGTAAATATGTGAAGGAGATTATTTCGTTTTACGAAAAAATACCGTTGAACGTACTTTTGACTCTTCTCAACGCTTTGTCAAACAAGCTAATTATCAGCTTATGTTGAATTGCTTATATCTATTGTGTCAAATTTTTACACATATATAGTCGTGTGTCACATAATATTGAAATATTATAATGTAACTTTAAATTCATATAAAAAAATAGGATACGTGATCATGTGCTATTGAAGAATTTGACACAATTAATAGATATAAAAATTTGACTTAAGTTTTCTCCTTATGTATATAAATTAAATTAAATGCATCATGCGCGGCAAATTTTACCACTTTCTCGCATCTTAAATATAGGAGCTAGTTAATGAATTTGCTTTATTCATAAATACATAACCTCAATTCATATTATTTACCTCCCAAGTTTATAAATTTTATCTCATTGATGAAGACTTGTGTTAAATGAGGTTTTCATCAACAGGGATAATGAATAAAAAGTTATTTTAGAAAGATTAAAGCATTTTTATTACGAATAATTAACTTAACTAATTTTTTAAAATATATAAATTGTTATCTAGTTCGTATATCCAAGAGTGGATCGGGTATTGTTTTATTGAATACATGCATATGTGTAAGAACTTATCAATAATTGCAACAAGTAACCTTGGAAACAAAAGAAATGTATATTTTTTCTCACTACATTTTTTTGTTCAAAATTGTAGTCTTGATTAGTTGAGTTGTCTAAAGAGATGAGACTTATAAATAGGAACCTAATGATGGAGTTAATTATTTACGGGAAAATTCAATGTTTGAAATTATATACCTCTAAAGCTTTTGGTCCCTTTTTCAATAATTGAGGTTGTATTTGGGAGTAGCAGTTCTCAAATTTTTATGTGACTACTAAATTGTTGAATTACTAACAATGCTTTCTTAAAAAATAAGCATGCTAAATTTGGAAGTTGTTCTCCCAAACTTTCCTTGTATAATCGTTAAATGTTGAAGAAAATTGGTCAGAACACATATTTATATATTTTTGAAAATGATCAGGGTGTCTTAATATTAATTAATTTGAGAAACTAGAGGTGGTAATGAATGGTTAATTATTTAAAATTCTATTATGAAATTAATCATATATAAAAAATGTTTCTAGTATAATATTTAGGATTGATACAATTTTTGGTCCTTCAAATTTGCTTTGCCTTTTCATTTTAGTCCATCAAGTTTAAAACGGTGTTTCTAGTCTATTAAATTTCATTTTATTTAAAACATTGATCTCTATAATCTAATAAAAATATAAACTATATATTAATCTTTCAGGGATCAAAATCACTAATTCTAAACTTGAGAGATCAAAACTGAAATGAAGATAAATTTGAAGGGCCAAAGATTGTATTAACCCTATTATTTATTATATGTATATCATGAACTAAATGATTGAAACATAGAATATCTTTTGAGAAAAAAAAATTACATCTAATGGAACAATGCGTTTGTGTGTGTGTGTGAGAGAGAGAGATTGTTTACCATCCTATAAAACAAGAAACATTTTATATTTTATCTGGAGAGATAAATGGGAATTGGGGCATAAAATATAGTCTCAATCAGTGGCGGACCCAAGACCCTAACTCAGGGGGTGCAGACGATTTTTTGAGAGTGTGACATATTCTTGATATTTTTTGAGAAAAATTTGGACAAGATTTAGTGTGTTCAAAATTAACAAATGAGTGGGTGCAAAATAAATCACATAGTACTAATATATACTTAATTTTCTCGCACCCCCTCAACTATACCTAGGTCCGCCAGAGCTCTCAATCTTTAGATAGAGAGATTTCGGACACAATATTTAATAAGTCTGGTTTTTTGGGGGGCATCATCCTTTTCAAATTAAATTAACCCCATGCCCAAGCAAGCGTATAGAATTTTTAGATTTGAATATATATGCTAATTTTAAAATTTTGATGTAACTCATTACTTTTACTACTTAATTTGTGATGGAATCTTTTATGTATAGTAATCAAAGAGTTTTTTTTATGTATAACGTATGATGACTTCAAAAATACAACTTAAATAATAATTAAACAACAACTAGTTATTATTTTATTTTCGTATTATACATTGTTTAATTGATGATATATATATAATATCAAACAAAATCTTTGAAAATTGTATCCATGTTTAAGCCATTAGATTAGTGTTAATCTTTAGATTATTTTTTCTTATTACTCGATACCTCATGTACGTAACTTGTTTAATCCATCACAATTCTTATACTACCTAGGATTAATACTTTAGATTAATCTTAAAAGACCCATATTAATCCTAGAATTGTGTTGAACACTATTCTTGGGATTAGCGTGACCATCAAAATGGACACATCAACCATGAATTGAGTTGAAGATAAAGGAAGAGTTGTTGAGTTCCCAACTCCATATCTATTGTTGAGAAGAGAGGATGGAAGAATCTTTGTGATTTTTTATGAAAAAAATCACTATTACAAAAATGTCATTTAACGACAGAAAAATCCATTCCTAAATGACCATTTTCTATCAGAAAATTTCTATTTAACGACGGAAATTATTAGCGACTCTCATTTTAGCGAGAAATTATTAGCGACGGATTTTCTGTCGCTAAATGACATTTTTCTAGCAGTGATCATTGTTTAGAATTTTTTATAAATTAGAAAGACTTTATATGTTTTTATATGTAGAAAGCATTGACACTCTACAAGATTTCAGCATATTCAAAAAGTATCAGACCTAAATTCAAATCAGACCTAAATTCAAGTCCTTGTTAAATAAAGACTTTACTCCAATTTCCTCTTTGTTTTTTTTTTTTCAATCTCTCTCTTTTCTTTTGGGGCAATGGTTGAGGTTGTGTTTCATTTTACATTCATTATGCTTGTTTGGGAATCTGTTGGGAGAATGATTTTACGTAAGCCGAAGCAAGTATGTGAGAGGAGTTTCGTCTTGACTTGTGTGCAACATGGTTTCAACATGAAATCCAAACATGCACGGTTTTTTCATTAGCTTTATAGATATATTTGGCATCTGCTCATGTTAAACTAGTTGTAGTTTGTGGATGGGCAATTTTCTTTTTGGTTTTCAAAATATAAATATTAGTTTGTACTTTGTCCTTTGAATTTTTACTTTTCATTTATACAATAAAAAACCATTTTTCACTCTTAATTTTGCATTGATAATAATACTTATCGCTAATTACATTAGGCCATTTATATATATATATTCTACAAATTGACTGTGGCATTTTTTGCCATCAAGGGAAAATGCTATCATTTAACAAAAGTAAAGAACCATACGAAAACGTGTCCAGAAGGAGAAGAAAGTTTATCTCTATGGTTGACTTAATTAATGCCCAAAGTTTATATAATATATATAAAAATCAAATTCGAAAAGATTTATGATCTTCAGTGAATCACACTTTGACCAACTGAAAAATTTTACAAAAGAAAATACAAGTAACCTGGTGAATCACACGTTGAGTTTTGGGTATGAAATACTTATGTTGCTTTCGTATGTTGGTGGTTTGATAAAATACAAGAAACATGTCATTTTTTTAAAAATCACAATAAAATCAACAGCTATATCATCGTACATATAACATCTTAAATCATTTTTTCACATGCATATGGTATCTTGAATTATTTTTTCAGCTGTGTCCAGCACCAAGACACAAAATATACTTTAGACATTGATGCGTATAAAAAAATAACTTCAAGGTGTTAAATGCATAACAAAATACTTTAAAATGTTATATGCACCTTAATAATTAATATAGAAAAGTATGCTTAATAACCATGGGGGTTGGTTCAGTGGTACCGGGCTGATTCACGCTTAACCAAGGTCATGGTTCGAATCCTGCCTTGGGCATACAGCTACTTAATAACCAGGGCCAACTGTCCCACCCTTCGAAGTGGTGGGCAATAAGTGATTGGGATCAGTCACTGCTGCCGGTGGTGGATACCCATGATATATTACTGAAAAAAAAAAGAAAAGTATGCTTAATTGATTTAAAGTATTTTTGGTATACAAGGTTAAAATTTTGTAAAGAGATATACAACAACAATATGGTCCAAGAAGTTATATATGGATAGCATTAGGGCTGGACATTATGATGGCTTCCCACATGTTGCCTGAAATTGCGGGTTATACCTCATCTATTTGAAATAAGGATGTGACACTCACACACACACAATTTTTTTGGAGGGTAATAATTTCCTTTGTCTTTCATACACTCAATGATCCAACCATAGAATCATTCACTAGGACAAAGGGTATTATTCCCTCTCTGTTTTCTTTTTTCTTTTCTAGCCCAATGAAAACGATTGGATATATCATCATGACAAATTCTGAAATTATTAAAATTTCTTTACCCTTTTCTTGTTATGATTTAGCGAAATTAAAAGTTTATACTGTACATGCAGATTCCTTTTGCCAACATATGGTACACACAGACTCAATCAATGGTTTTGCAGAACATTTTTTTTTATTTGGGCAAGAACATTATGTACATATGATACAAGATTGGAGTTTGTTAGCTGAAACGGATTCAAATCCTCTAAATTTTACCAACGGCTTGGTTTAGCGTAAATGATTAATCTCATAGCAAATCAATTTTTGAATTTTTACAACGTGTCTAAATTTAGTTTTTAATGATGTCTAAAATATGACTATCTTCAGTGAAACAATAACCATATTTAGCAAAAAAAAAACCCTCTATCTTTTGAGAAATGAAATTGGAAAAAAATAAGTTTTTGGTTCCTTTAGTTATAATAGAATGCAACTCAATCTCTCTAATTTCAATTCAATCGCTAAACTTTATAAACTCATTGCAATTCAATTTTTAAACATTTACTCACTCCATTTTTAATCCTTGTAGTTTTAATAAGTCATTTAAAACTTTAGTACACAAGTTTCAAGAAATATATAGTTTTAGTTTTAAAACATTGAAACTAATATCTTAAATGATTAAACTAGAAGGGTCAAGTCATCTCGATTCAAAGTTTATGAATGAGTTACAATCGATTAAAACTATAGAGATTGAATTACGCAGCTTGATTTGTCATTATTAAAATACTAAGTTTTAAATGAATCAAAACTATATATGAAGATCAAAGATTAGTTTACGATGAAAGTCAATCCTACACCTTTAAATTCAATCAACATCACCAACTGTGGCAAATTAAAGCCGACCTGAGTGGATTATATATTCCAACATACACACACACCTCGATCACGAATTGGCTCTTCAATTATATGTTATAATGCAGCTCGCAATTGTGTCATGCAGATGTGTGTGTATGTGTAATAATATAAGGTGAAAGCTTTTGAAAGAGATCATTTTTGTTCATATGTCCAATATTCTTCTAACATTAACTCCATATATCCGACATGAAATTAAACTCGATTCATGCTTTCTCCTAAGAAATTAATTAAGCCCAGCTTGATTTGTCATTATTAGAGCCAAGACTTGTAGGTTTTTTGGCCATCGCTGCTTCTACTGCTGCTTCATTGTCACCTACTTGCTCCATATCACTACGCACTGCCTTGTTCCTTTCACTTTCAAGCCCTTACACACACACACACACACACACTCACACTCACACAGGGTTTGGCTCTACGCGTCCAACCTGTAAAAAATGTCACCAAATTATTTCTGTGTGCTTGATATGAGCTCCGCGTGTTCAAAGCTTGGCTTTTCCTTTTTTTGTAAAAGGAATTGAATTAAGTTCACTGGAGATGATATCTGACACCCATACCCCAGCAAAAACTTGAATATATAAGAATGAAAACAGACAATTCAAACGTCGTTTTCTAGCTGCTGCCTTTATCTTTTGTGTGTAACAACTAACAATACAACGCAGCTCTTTGTTAACTAGTAGCTAGCACTCATATACATGTTGCTTGCCTATAATTGAGGTGTGTGTCTGTGTAAATTTTACCTTCAACATGTCTATATCTAATACTTCTCTCTCTGTGTAGAAGTAGAGATGCATATAAAGAGAGTGGAAGAACACTAGGAGTCGCAAGCCAAGTGTTCTGCTTTATGGCCTTCCCACCTAATAGACTAGTCTTAAGGAGAGAACATTTAGTAGCTTCAAAAAGAGCTGCTTATGGAGAATTTGATGGATAGGGAGCTGATTGAAATGTTGGTTTTCTCCGCCCATAGGCTAGTCTTTGCATTACTACACAAACGTGTTTTAACCTTGCTTTTTAACGCCAGTTAAATATGAAACCAACTTCATAAAAATGGTAGTTGCATGTCCATAATAAAATTGAAGTTGCAAAAGACTTTGTCATTAGTTATTACAATAGGAGGTTGGTTGAAATAACGGTTTTCCTTATAATAGGCTAGTCTCTGGGTGAAATACCTTATAGCTTTGAAAATAGTTACTTATATGAAGAGTGTAACCGGTAGGAGACTGAATGAAGTGTTGGTTTTCTCTTCAAATAGCTTAGTCTCTAGGTGAGAGCCCTTAATGGCTTTAGAAAGAGCTATCCACAGAAGGTATGAACGATAGGAGGTTAGGTGAAATATCGGCTTTCTCTCCTAATAGACTAGTATTTTGGTATTCACCAAATAATATTTGTAAGTGTGTTAACATATGTAAGAAGCCCTAAACAGTAAACACGCCAACCCAAGCAAATGCTGGAAGTTGGTAAAGCCTGAAACAGCAATGCTCTCTCTCTCTCTCTCTCTCTACACACTTGTCTTTTGAGTGTGTGTGGTGCGAGGAGGCTCTCTTATCTCAAGGGGAAGAGGGAGACAAACCTGCAAGTCCAATATATTTATGACTCTGCGTTTGCCTTTCTCTTGAAAAGCCTTTAATTCCTCTTATTGTTTCACAGGGGTAATTTCTTCCATCTCTTTCACACGCCTTTTTGCCTTTCTTCTTTTACCTTTGGTCAAAATAAAATTCATAACTTCATTTAATATACATATACCGATAGAAGTATGTGTCCATGCATTTAATTAGTGTTTTGTTTCATTTAATATATATATATATGTATGCATCCATGCATTTAATTAGTGTTTTGTTCACTTTTTTTTTTCTGCAAACCAATTGTTATAATCAGTTTTACAGGGGTGCGATATCTTCATACGTAGAAGAGCCAAACATATAATTTATTATGTCAAGAAGTATACTCTGATCCTAGTTATAAATCCAAAATATATAGATATAATTCACAGGAACAAAAAGTAGCTTTAGACTATGTATTAATTCTTTCTTAAAATTGAACAACTTTTCAATTTTATTTATATTTAATATATATTATATTTCATGAGAATAAAGTTAACCCAATAATAAGTGAATGGTAAAATTTTACATTTTTATGAAAAGTTTAGTGAGATGGCTTATAAATAGGATAAAAAACACAATCTCTCTACTACATAAATAGAAATAGTGGAGTACATAATTGGTCAGTGTGCGTTGAATAGCTCAGATTTTATCATGATTTTATAAGTGTAGGACTTATGTATGAATTTTAATTACCGATAAAATAAATATTTTGAAAGACTAATGCAAATAAATAAAAGATCATACTTATATCAATTTGCTTATATCCATCATGTTAAGTTCTCCAATCACATGTGGTCATGTGTCCTATCATTTTTATGATAGTCTATAATTATGTGATGATATTTCAAAAATAGAATATATAGCTACATATGTGATTAAAGAACTTGATATAATAGATATAAGAAACTAGACTTAAGTATTTTTCATAAATAAATCATCAATCCAACAGCAATAAATTATTTGTAGAATGACAGACTGATATACAAGAAAAATAAAAAGCAATTATTTAATTCACTTATCAATATTCTTTATTCAAAATATATTAGCTCCAGATATCTCGTCATCATTTATCCTAATTTTAACTAAGAGACAAAAACTCCAGTATTTTAAGCAATAGAATACAATATATCCTTAATTAGCTTGGTAAATCTCTCATTTTTCTTCTGACAGCTAGTCCTAAAACAATGAATAATTATATTATGAGTCAATCAATTTAGAATTCAAATTAATCCTAGTAGTAAAAAAACAAATACTCCCTTTTATCCTAGATATACAGTAGTCTGCAGTTTAAATTACAATACAAACACCAAAAGAGGGAGGAGGGACTAATACGCCAACTAACCCAACAATAAATGATGAATGTGAATAAATATATGAACCTGAATCATGTTTTTTTTCCTGTATAAATGGAGCTTCTAAGATATACTCCTTTCGATTTTAAATTTAGGAAATAGCCAAGGGTTTGTTTTAATTCTAAATGTAAAACCTCAATTTGATCATAAATATATGAATTCATTAGAGAGTTTGCTTTAATTCTAACTATAAGACCTTAATCTAGCTATTTCATCTCTTAATTATAATTTTCTCCAAATTATCTATATTAATTACATATATGAGGGGATTTTTATAAATAAGAATAATGATTTAAGGAGTATTTTAGAGAAATTAACGCACATCTATCAATGTATAATTAATTTAACGAATTTTTTAATATGTGTGTGTGTGATTCGTGTATTTAGAATTGAATGGAATATTAATAATAAATTGTGGTTAGTTATAAATTACCTTTGTTCTGTCTCTTTTTTTTTTTTTTTATCTAATCTACCTCAACTTTCCCCCTCACCCCTAAAACATGCCTGGCTCTCCATTCCCCCTCATCACCATATCCTCTCCCTCTCTCTCCCTCTCTACTGTATTTAACCTTCCCCGCAGACATGTAAGCAAACAATATTATATACTTATTCATATCACAACTGGCCAAAGAACCAAACCAACCAAAACCAAATCGCCTTGCCAAGCTTTAAAACATTATCCATGACAGATCCTCAGTCTTGGTTCAACTTCATCCCTCTTCTTCATCCTTCTCAGTGCTGTTCTTCCTTTAATACTTCTTCTCATCAATCCTCTTTATACCCTCTTCATGATGCTCACTACTCTAATAATCACTACACATCATCATCTTCCCTTCAATACCAAATCTCTTCCAGTCGTTCCTCCACTTTAAGTCATCCTCCTCCAAATTCCCCTCCTCTCAAAGAAGCCCTGCCTCTCATAAACAATTTAAGCTTCACCACTAGTACTGAACCCTCAAAAAGAGCCCTAGAGGAAGGGGAGGGAAAAAACGAGAGAATGGAGAAAGAAAATGAAGAAGATGATGAAGAAGATGACGACGATAGAGGAAGTGTAACTGTAGCCCTAGGAATAGGGCTTCCTACTTGTATGGGCACTGCTACTACTTCTTCTTCTTCCCCTCATGTGGGATCAAGCAGGCAGATCTCAAATTCTGTTGAAATGGCTGAAAAAGAGGAACTTGGTTTGGTTTCTGGATACCCTTTGGAGAGATTAAACAAGGGTCAGTATTGGATTCCAACCCCTTCTCAGATTCTCATTGGCCCTACTCAGTTCTCTTGCCCTCTATGCTTAAAGACTTTCAATAGATACAATAATCTTCAGGTACTTTGTTCTTGTTATCTCTTTTCTTTTCTTGTTAATTCATCTGACTTTGTTAAGGAAAGTCCCCGAGTTTTCTTTTTTTTTTTTCCCTTCTCTAACAAAGATCTTCTTGCTTTTTCATAATTTGTTCTTTTATTAATCATTTAGGCACTCTCATCTAACTGCGCTGTTTGGTCAGTCTCTTCTTGGTTTTTCATAATTTCTTCTTCTATTAAGATTCATATCTGAACGTGCGCTGTTTGGTCAGTTTCAGACTCATCATCAGTACTTTAACTAATTACCTAGTGTTGTTTTCTTAAAGTTAATAAATCTTTTCTTTGAATATGTTCCTTCTATATACATAGACACTTTTATGTCACCTAGAACGTTGTGTTGTACAAATGAATGAAAAAGAAGCAAGACAAATCATTAATAACAACGCTTCTTTTAGGATTCATATATTTCTTTGATAAAAAATTCAGCTGTCTCAGTGAGACTCTGAGCTCACTCAGTACCTGAAATATTTCAGTCTGTAAACAAAAGCACCTGAACAGTACATTTTTTTAAAAGACTTCGGCTTTTGATGATCAGATGAAAGCATTTCTTGGGGCCTCATAAGTCTGAAGGCTAGCTATATGAAGATCCAGAACTTCTTCCTATACATTTGATATTCATATTTTAAGAAGAATTAAGTAAAAAGAAAACCTGAGCAATAGATCTGAGTTATAATGAACTTTTTTGTACAAATTGTACGAACTTCCAGTTACTACTAATTTGTCTCATCTTTCTCTGGGAAACGTGAAATAAGTATCAAATAGCAATAAAAAACTATCTTGAAGAACTTCTCTCCTTTTGTTTTTGATTTTTTTTGTTGACATGAATTAAGCTTTCGAATTAATCTTCCACATATTGGTTATATATAGAGTGGAGGATATAGATCTCAAATATTTACTTCTCAACAATGTTCAAATCAGAGAACATAATGAAAACATAGTGGATGGTTGGAACTTTTTCAATTTTCACAGTGATAAAAGAAACCCCCCCTCTCTCACGCACAAGGTTTTTCTTTATGCCTGTCTTGACTTTTCTCTTTGAGTTTCTTTTTTCTTTTTATTTTTTGACAACAATTAGATGGTTTCTCTAGTCATATTCTCTTTATAGAAAGGGAAGCTTGAGACCATATATAATAATCCATACCATGGCATCAACTTTAAAGAAACAAAGAATATTTATAATAACTGTTTCATTCTTGAAGATATTGGAAGGAAACTAATCCATTAGAACCTACAAATTTCTTCATATAAACCAGTAATTACTTCGAAGTAAATTAGATCTTTTATTGTTCTACGTACATGCATCCAGAAAGAGATTAACACAAGGTGCTATTGTGAGATCTTTTTTATCTTTGTACATTCATCCTCCCCACCACCCTTTTTATCCTCTTTCTAACTCCAATATAAAACAATCACTACTTTTTTATTTTAGAATATCCGACTTCAATTTGAAGTCACACCATCACTACTATAAATATTTGTATGGATACATGTGATGGTTATCTCTATCTTTAATTCTTCCTTGTAGTTATTATTAGTTCAGATGTTTTCAGTTGAATGAAAGAAAAGATGAAAAAAGAGGAAGAGATTATATTGGATGGGTCTGTACATGTATTGATACTTGCTTCCTAGTCTGTGGGGTTGATCCACTTATGTCTGCAACTTCTCTTTATTTGAGCCTTAACTAGATCAATGATGATTTCTGTTTAGGAAGGAAACATAGTTAAACATAAAATATATTAACATTTTAGTTATTTGACTGGCTTAAAGTTCTTAAATTTAAATAGTGATTATCATGATGTCACGTACTGGTCGATCACACAGGGTCCATGTATTATATACATATACACTCCTTCCAGGTTCTAAATGTAGAATGCATATAATTAATTGGTATATATTTTAAAAGAACACTTAAATTAGTTATTTGTAAAAAAGTGTAAGCTGGTTTTTTTTAAATATCCGGTTAAATCATTAATATTAGAAACTACTCCCATGATAGAAAACCCTCTTAACATGTGTAACAATATATAGATTTAAAAAATTATGAATTTAAGAAATAAAATGAATTGAAATATTACATTACAAGAGCAAAGTAAATCCAACTCTTACATTTTAGTATCAAAAGTATTTATATTGTATTACATTAGGAGGAGCACTCGTATTAAAGCCAAATATCTGGATAAGCATACAAAATTTGAGTAGTAATGAATCGTAGGTTTAATAATTGAAGAAAAAGACCAATAAGTGTATGGGTTTGTGTAAGTATATAATTTTTTTATGCATGTAGAGATGCATTATTTCTTCTAACTGTGACTACATGATGTATATATGTGAGAGACTATTCTCTTGACTCTTGATAAACCAGCAAATAAATTAATGCCCTTAAGTGAGCTGTTAGAGACTATTCTAATACCACTTGTAAAGCGTAATCCATATAACATTTGCAACATTAACACATGTAACTAGATACATCTCTTATCATAAATGTAAGAGCTAGCTAGGTAGTTGGTTTTGGTCATCATAACTGTAAGACCTTAACTTAATTGATCTCTCGTATATTTTCCTTTAAATTAATTTATTTAACTTATAAACTGATACATAATTTAATATTGCACTGAGTATTAGTCACATTTTTCATACCTAAATAATTTAAATATAACTTCCTAAATTTATCCAATTAGTTAAATATATTTATTGAGACAGGAGGATTATGTATCCGGGGGGTGAGAGAGAGAGAGAGAGAGTAGAAAAGCAAAAGGGTTTCATTATTAAAAACAATCACGAGGCCGAGGAACATTGTACAAAGAAGACAAAGTTGCCGCAAAATTTGTTAGATTTTGAATTTTTGTGAAAAAATCTGTGTCAGTTTAGAAAACAGTTGAAAAAATATATTTTGATAGAATACATTTTGACAAAAATGAATTTTTTCAGATACATTTATATTTAGATAAAAGGTGGATTCAGAGTGCATTTGTTATGTCAAAAATGAATTTTTTTCTTAGAATGTACTTTGAAAAAAGGAGTTATCAAACACTAAAACCTGTAGGCTAACTGACTTTTTAGTCTAAAATGCAATCTATAAACCCAAACGCTGTTCCCAAACATGCACAGGATGTACTGTGAGTTTGTCTGTGTGGTCACTGTCAAAATCATGGCTTTTGTGTGTGTGTGGGGGGCAGATGCATATGTGGGGACATGGCTCACAATACAGAAGAGGAGCAGAATCGCTAAAAGGGACACAACCGACGGGAATGCTAAGGCTACCATGTTACTGTTGCGCACCAGATTGCAAGCACAACATAGATCACCCAAGAGCAAGGCCATTGAAGGACTTCAGGACTCTGCAAACTCACTACAAGAGGAAGCATGGCATCAAACCCTACATGTGCCGGAAATGCTCCAAACCGTTCGCCGTCAAGGGCGACTGGCGGACCCACGAGAAGAACTGCGGCAAGCTCTGGTACTGCCTCTGTGGCTCTGACTTCAAGCACAAAAGGTCCCTTAACGATCACATCAAGGCCTTCGGCCATGGCCATGCTGCTTGTTGCTTCCATGAAGAAGACGAGCCAGCTTCTGAGATTGAACAAGATGGTGACAACCCCTCCGACCTAGCTAGCTCGTTTCATAATTCTAATTTCAGTTTCTGATCCATCGATGTGATGATGATATTCCAGTTTCATTTCACAACGTATGCATACATACATGTATGTATGCCTGGGTTTAAGGTTTATTCAGCATTCCTATAGTTTTTTTTCCAATAGTACAGATAATTTTTTTATATATTCAGCACTAGAGTATTTTTTTTACTAGTACTCAACATCTTATAGTAATTTTATATGCAATTTTATCCTAAAGTATTTTCTCTGTAGCAATGCGCATCTTAAAATTGGAATGCTGAATATTATTGAAAAATACTTTACAGTACTGAAGGCATTAACATTACTTTAGGATACAGATAAGTGTTATTGAAAATATATTTTAGTGTGTTAGATACGTTAAAAATTATTTTAGGATGTCGACGAGTGCCATGGGAAAATACTCTGGGTTGTTGTTGTGTGCAAGTGCAACCTAAACATATATATATATAATATATGTTCAAGCTTGTACTAATATATATATATATCATATAGGCTATAGGCTTTCTTCCCTGATGTATGACCCCTGTGTGTTTTTCTCGTAATGTTTTAGGTTGCCTTGTTTGTTTTTCAATTACTTTTGTGTTGCTATATTATGTTTTGCCATGTGTTGGATTTCGTGGTCTGTGAATATGCATCTAATTGAAGATCTGAGATGTATTAAATTTAAAATTAGAGCTGAGATGTATTAAACCCTAGAACGACTCTGAGAATACAAGTGATTTGGCTGAAATCGTAATTAAACTCAAACATTTGTTTAAAAATAAAATATTAAATGAATTTTAAATGATTGTAATCAAATTAAAGTTATAAATTACCATATGCTCTTGTGTAATATATATACACATATATGGAGATTTAGAGCTTGTTTGGTTTCATTTCCCATAATCTATATTTGGTTTCAAAACCTAAGTTTTACCTCAAAACCTAGGTTTTGTCCAAGTACTCACATTTTTAGAAAAGATATCTTAGATACAAAACGTCGATTTGAAAAAACTATTTTCTTGTCAAATCACACCATTTCTCCTGATAAATTTTTTTCTACTTTTTCTTTATTTTTCTTTCCTCTTTTCTACCTACTTTTTGCCTCAGACTCTGTAAAAGCCCACTTTTTCAAAACATAGGTTTTACCTCGAAATCCATAAAAGCTATTTTCCAAAATCTATTCTCCAAAACCTAAGTTTTACCTTAGAATCTATAAAAGCTATTTTCAAAATGACTTCTAAATAAACCCTTTGGCTCGTTTGGTACGCTGGAATTGATTTTGGTGGAAATGGAGATGAAGATGGAAATTGAGATGGAAATGGATATAAATATAAAAAAAAATAAGGGGCCAAAATATCAATTCCATGGGGTACATCATGTAATTCATTTCTACCCATTTTGAATTCCATTTCCATTTCCAATTCCACCATACCAAACATAGGAAATGAATTCCATTTTCAATTTCACCTCCCAATTCCATCATACAGTCTTGCATAAAAGAAAGTAAGCACATAATTACAAAAGCTGTTTGTTTTCTCAAATAAAGTCATTACATGGTAAGAGCTTATGAGTTTTATATAACCAAAAACTAAAATGTAGAGTCGACATTTTTACCTAATAAAGAAAAAAAAACACAGTACATTAGGGCTTATAATTAGGGTTCACTTCTAAAAGCATGTTAATTATATCTGTGTGTAACAGTGCCCCTTGTCTTGAGTTGACCTGTTTTTTTTTTGGCAATACACACATGCTCATGTTTGTAAAAAGGATTCAAACCACTTAAATACATTGTGCTTTTGAGAAAGTGGTAGAGAAGTACTTTTACGTAAGTCGAGGTAAATATATGGAGGAGATTGTCTCGTTTTACAAAAAAATACTGTTGAACGTGTTTTTTGGTGAGAGTTAAATATTTCCAAACAAGTACACAATATATGTTGAGTTTAAGCCATGTGAATATAAAAGAAATTAAGCCAGTCACTTAGATTGTGTAGAGTGAGAATCAATTAAAAAATACTTTCATACAAGTTCATATAATTCAAACGTTGACTTATTTTCACCTAGTACATTTAATGCCTGAAAAACGTTGTTTTTAGGACAGTTTGATAACCAACCTCAGTCCTAACAAATGAACTAATTCCCAAGTCCTCTTCATCACATGAAACTATATGCTTAACTTTTCCAATCTTATTTACTTTCTAACATGTTTTATATTAAGAAGCACATTAAATTTTATTGATTATACTTTAAAATTTAACAATTTTTTAACTTTATTTTTGTTTAACATATATTATACCACATAAGAAGAAAATTAATGTAATAATAAATTAACGATAAAAATTGTAACTTCATATGAAAAATTTAATACAATGATTTGTAAATCCAAACACTCACTGAGTTTAATTAAAATAATTATTTTTTATTAATTGATATAAAATATACAATTTATAACAAATTACTGTAATATTTATAAGTAGCTAGTCACAATAAGCAGATAGTAGGATTTAGTTCAGTCCCGGAGCTTCTGGAAATTCCTCTCTCCGGCTCTCTCCCTCCCCTTCTCTGGTTCACCTGCCCTGCTTATCTCTGCCGCTAAAGGAGGAGTTGGAATGGCTTTTGCGATCGGTCTCCCTCATAACCTGCTTCTGCCCAAAGCCTCCGGTGGAAAATTTCAGGTGAAATCGTGCTCTCAGCTTCAGACCAAGAAACGATGCTTGCGATGCAATACGCTTTACTCCGATCAAGACAATTCCCCCACTGCTTGCTCTTTCCATGGCCACGCCAATGGTATGCCTGTGCCTATGCCTATGCCTATGCTTTCTCATCCACTCTCTCTCTCTGTGGATTCATAATCCTACAATTCTCCCCCAAATTATCACTTCTCTGTTCGTGTCGTTTTCGTCGTGCTAATCTGCGGCGATTGATTTACAACATATTCGCTCTGTTTCTGGATTTTTCTTTTTCTTTTTTGCGATTTCTGACGTCTCTTATGGATCAAGGATTTGAAAACTATCCTCAGAAAACCGTCCGCAGAAATCTCTATCTTCAATTTTTTGTCGGTTTGGCATCTGTTTCTTGAAATTGATTTGTGCTCGTTTTGGATATCTGAATCCTGTTGTGGAAATTATGCTAAGAATTTTGAACACTACACGAAATTCAGCAATCTCTAAAGATTTAAATTAGAAGTGCTTATTATCATTGTCTAATCGGGTTGGCCTAATTAGTTTAAATGATTAGTGTCTAGGATGATTAATTTTTCCATTGATTAAAAATAAGAACATACCTGCAAGTTCCCTTAACTTTTCTATTCACACTTTAACACGTGTCTTATTTTCTTCACCCGGTTTAAAAGTTTAGTGATGATATTGAAAAAATAGGATATATGAGAACTTGACAATTTAGTGCTGGAAACGGGCTGACTTGCGAATCAGTCCGTCCCAATCCGTTTGGTCATTTTTTTTCAATTTTTTATTTTATTTTTTTATTATTTTAGTGAAACTTTTTTTAAAAAAAATAATATAATAAATTTACATAAAATTTACTAAGCTCATTTGATTTTTTGGAAGAAAAATACAATACAATACATTTCTAAAAAATATAACAAACAATGTTTATAATACCAAAAACATAATACATAATCAACAATTTTTAAAGTAAATATGCATTTAAGATAAAATAATAAAGTTTAAAACAATATTTTAATGTTATTGAAACATCATACACTTCCTATTAAAAATATAAATGATTTAATTTTTTTAAAAAAAATAAAAAAAACGAGCTGGCCCGTTGAGCCCGTTTAACCCGTTTTATTTTGGGGTGCCATGCTTAGCCCACGGGTTGGCGAGCTGAACCCGCGGGTTGAACCCATTTTTCCGACTTTACTTGGTATATATAAACAACTTGAATTAAGTATTTTCTTTAAAAAGTAAATAATCCATGCAACCCACAACGGAAAGTCCGTTGGGATAAAGGATTTTACAGATAAGAATTTACGGATTTTAAGATGATTTTTATAGATTTTAAGATGATTTTTTACGGATTTCGAGATGATTTTTTTTTTTAAAGAGATGGTTTTGTTTTGATTTGTGTGGACAATTGGAGAGAAGCTGTTTCCCAACATGCAGATTGTTCTGGTCCAATTCAGCGAACAATGCTGGACCTAAAAATGGAGCTAACCAATTAGGCTGGGCTTGAGATTGGGCTCAGGCCCAGAAAAGGAAGCCCATATGGAATGCTAATTCGCTTTGATGGGACGTTGCAGGGGAGGAGGGGCTGTTCTCGTTGGCGCCACCACACCAAGGGATAGATGGGGAGTGGACGGACGAGTCAGGAGTGATTGTGTACAAATGGAACCACAGAGACAACAGGCCCAACACCGGCCGCCGCAACTGGAAGAGGCGGTGGAGCTGCTGTGCCGAGTACGACGAGAATGCGCCTCCTTGTCGACGAGCCTCCCATGTTTCCTATGATGACGGCTTCACCTTGTATTAGCTCTCTCTCTCTCTGTCTCTCTCTCTCTCTCTATATATATAATTATATATATATCAAATCCATTCCCTTCCTATATTATGCTTTTGCTGTATATTTATTTAGACCAAAACATGATCTTGAAGAGCATATTTAGGTACTCACTCCTATTTCATAGACTTGCAGTTAACTCGTTAAATTCTTTCGTCTTAAATAGAAGGAAATTTTCAGTTTTATTCATATTAAATGAGTCTTGAAAGAACTTAAAAAATATAAGGAGTCATATTTAAACTACATGGATAAAATTGATAAATAAGCAACATTCAAATGGCAGGAGGATTACATCTTATAAAAGAGATACACAGCAACAAATCAGTATCACATTATGCAAGGTTGATTATATGGATCACACAACACCATTATAAGAGTGATATGCAAAAACGAAAATACTTTTAATTTCATTTGGAGTCCACAAATTGGCCTTCAAACTCTGCAGGTGATGATGGCTGACATGCCCACTGATGATTTGTCTCAAAAGAGGCCTTGTTTAAAGTCCAGGAGTACAAACTTGGTCTCAAATTACTATATCCCATCTAACTAATTTCCCAGTCTCCAGAATCAGTGGATATATAAGGTTTCATGGTGAACTTGGTAAATGAAGCCTCACAAAGTTAAGACTTAGATATCTAAAAGCCCAAAGACTATAGTTAAACTGGTAAATGAAGTATATCATACTGGTAAAAGTCAGATATGACCTGCAAAGCATAATGTTGTAAGAAATTTGTTGCTTGTTTGGATTTGCTTATGACAGTATATTACTCAAGTCAAGACAAAACTCCTCTAACATATTTAATTCGTAGAACCGTAACATCAAGATAGAAAAGTCTGAATGAGATTCAAATCGCCAGCCTAAGCAAGCAATTGGTGGCCTGGCTTGATAACACCATATGCCCCTTCAAAGATTGGGCACATGCTGGTGCTGAACATGATGTCCTGTTTCATCCATTCTTGTGCTACTCCTTCAATTTTGCCCAGAGATAAAAACATGGTACAGTAACTCTGCTTCCTCTCTAGGATATTTGCTTACCCAAGTTAAATTGAAACATTAACATAAGCGATTCTCACTCACATGTCAAATGACAATAAATTTTTGGAGTCCCAACCTATGATTAATGTAAATTTTACAGCTTACTTTTGTTGTAATTCACTCTATTATTGTTAATGAATTCACGAATTCTTGTTTTCAAATCAGACATGGAAACTCGCAAATTTTCAGAGTCTCAACCAATTAATCATGTAAAATTTAGAATTTTGCGGTTACTGTAAACAACCTTTTCATGTTTACAGAAAATTATGCCAGTGAAAAATTTCACATAGGAAACAGTAAAAACTTTAACTAACAACACCAACTTGATTGGTCATTGGCACCAGAACCACCCATCAACTGCATTTTTTACAACATCAGCGCACTGGGACATTCAAATATTCCCCTCAAATCTGGTAGTTGAAATATGCATATTGATCCTTAGTACAAGATTCAATTGATTAACTTGAGAAAATTAACACGGTTAAATAAATTATTTTAAAGTATTTACATTTATCTTTTTTTAAACTAATTTATCTAATTTAACAAATTTTGAAATTTCACAACTTTGATCAGGAGAGTAAATTTCCTAAAGTAACTGTAAGCTTTCACTTCTATCATGCAAAATAAGTCATATAATTTAATTTGTAACGATATTTAACAATTAATTGATATTAATATTTAGTATTAATACTAATATTTTAATCATATTTCAACGGTATAAAAATGTAGGTTAAAGGACAAATTTATGTTTGCCACCTTTAACTTTGGATTATGGCATGTTGTTGTCTAAACGGTGTGTTTATCCTATAATATTGTATAAGAAAGGGGTTTACGGATTCAAAGATGATTTTACAGATTTTGAGATGTTTTTTTACAGATTTTTATATGATTTTTGTCTTGATTTACGTGTACCGTTGGGAAAAAGTTTCCAAACATGCACAGTAACTTTTAACCAATCCACAGTGAGTCAAACAATTTTGATTAAATGTAAAGAGCAATTTTACAACGTTTCTCAAGCTACTGTTGCCATGCTAAACTTTTTAGGGATATAGAGTTTAATCTTTTATAGTTTGCATTCATTTTGCTTTTAAAACATTTGTTCTCATTCATCAAGTTTCTTTTTGTTTAAAAAAATAGTCTTTATAGTATAATAAGAACTTGAACCAATTTATCATTGAAGAAACAACCTATGATTGAAACTATAAGGAAAAAATTATGGCAAATTATATGAACCGAACATTTTATTAACCCAACTTTTTACTATTTCAATTTTTTTTAGGAAAAATTGGTTAAAAGCTGTCATTTAAAAAGTTTACTCGCTAAAAGGTATGTGGTGCAATTCATCTTTAATGGGTTTAACCTATTTTTATCTGTATAAAAGTTTTTAAAACAGAAGTAATTTATATATAGTTGAAGATATATTGTATACAACTAGAATCAGTAAAATGGGGGCCAAGTTCATCGGCTAATCCATTTAATTAGAAGGCTGGACTTTTTTTTTTTTTAAAAAAGCATGGTTTTAGAATAAGTGGACTTTTAGGTCTGTCTCTTTTAAGTTCAAGCTTGTCAAATATGGTAAGCGGCTTGTTTCACCTTAAGTAAGGTCTCAAGTTTGAGTCTTGTGAATGCAGCAGCCACCGTTGGGATACCTTCCCACCTTTCCCGGGTGCGCGACGCGGGTTGAGTCCGGATTAGTCGGGGTGAAGCTCTGGAAACCGAGCGGGTAACAAAAAAAAAACTCATTTAAACCTGTATGATATTATTTGTTTCATTTAAGGCAAGTTTTAACCATTTTAATAATTAAATTTGTTCAACTTTTCTTTAGATGTAATGTTTAATTGAAATTATTTCAATCCTTTATAAATCACGCAATTAAACATGATGAAAAATATCATGATAGCTATGCAATTATGGATATTTTTTGGGTTAATATAATATTTAGTCCCTAATTTTGTTTTCATTTTGATTTTAATATTTCGAGTTTAAAACCAGTGGTTTTAATTTTTCAGATGGCAAAATGATTCAAATTTTTGTTAGATTAAGATACTAATGTTTCAAACAAAATGAAATTTGATGGATCAAAATAATTGGTTTAAAATTTGATGGATCAAAGCTAGAATGTGGATAGACTCGATGACTAAATATTATATTAACCCATATTTTTTAATTAGAGTTCAAAATAATGATTTGATTTAATTTTGGTAAGTAGGCTTAGCCGGTTGGTTTAAACTCCTAAATTTGAGATTCAACTTTCAACTTCAAGGACTTTAGAATAAGCAGGTTTTTCAAGGCTTGGCTTTTCCAGGTTTGATCGCTTCTCACACGTTCACGTAAAACTAAAAAAGAGTTGAATTAAGTTGAAAATAAGTTTCACCTATTCAAATTAATAAAGGGCTCGTTTGGTGGGGGAATTAAAGGCCCAAGAGTCATTTTGAATGAAGTTGGCTCGTTTGACTTTCCTTTTGGCCAAAATGACTTTTAATCTAAAAGGAGCAAGTCAGAAGGAGATTTGAATTACTTTAGGAAGAAAAGTTTTTTTTGTTTTCCGTCCGATTTTCAGAACTTCGCTCTGACTAATCCGGACCCGATCTGCGTTGCGTACCTGAAAATGGTGGGTGAGTCTTCCAACGGTGGTTACTGCATACACAAGGACTCGAACTCGAGACATTGCTTAAGCTGAAATAAGCCGCTTACCACTTGATCCAACTAACCGTTAGTCTTTAGGAAGAAAAGTTGATGTGGAAAAGTGGGGTGGAAGTTCCAAGAGTTATTTTGAAAGGAACTTGGCCCATTTGGCTTTCCTTTTGATCAGAATGACTTTTGATCTAAAAGAAATTTTAAACTAGAAGGAGATTTGAGCTACCCCAGGAACAAAAGTTTACATGGAAAGAGAGGAGAATGGGATCAAAGAGAGAGATTTGAGCTCCTTGAATGAGTACATGGGTCCCACTCGTATTTTTTTTTTCATGAAAACTAGAAAATTTCTGCAGATGGCCCATTAATTTAATTACAAGTTGAAGGAAAACATTAATGGCTCGTTTGATACGCAGAATTCATTTTGATGGATATGGATATGGAGATGGAAATGGAAATGGAGATGGAGATGGAAATGGAAATGAGGTTTAAAAGTATGTTTGGTATGTACATGGAATTGGGATATTATTTTTATTAAATATTTATATTTACCATGTGAAATTACTGAAATATCCTCACCCACAAAAATCCCAAAAATTCCCATTCCTCTTTTTGTCTTCGTCTTTATCGCTTCTCGCCGTCGCTAGATGCCATCGCCGTGGGTTGTGCCGTCGTTTGGGTGCCGGCGTCATGGGTTTTGCTCACCGTCACTGGGGTGCCATCGTCTTCGTCTTCGTCGAAGATGTGCTCGTCGACAGGTCGCCGTTCTAGCTTTCGTTTTCGTCTTCGTTGCTGGAATCATCGTTTTCGTCGAAGATGAAGTTGTTGCCGAAGGTGCTCGCCGTCGTGGGTTGTCTTTGCTGGAGATCGCCGTTGAGCCTCAGCCTCGTGGTGGGTCGCCGTTGATGGTTGCCGGAGGAGGTTGAAGGCAGAGACGGCTGAAGAGATGAAGAGGGTATTTTGGTCCACATAATTTGGTTCCATGGAACCCAAATGGCTTCCATGGGTCAGGGGATGGAACCCAAAAAGTGGATTTTGGTGGAATTGAATTCCACCTGGAATTCTAATTCCATTAAACCAAACATGCTTATCACTTGGAATTCAATTCAAATTCCAATTCCATGCCATCATTTCCATCATACCAAACGGGGCCTAAATTGATGGGACTGGATTGACAATTGAAAAAAATTACAGGGTTTAGAAGTTCATTTCTTAATTTCTTATGGTGGGTATGTTTAGAATGCAGTAGAAATTTAGAAAAATAACCCACGGGCGTCGTGGTGCAGTGGTCAGCGCGGCTGTCACCACCCCAGGGGTCGAGTGTTCGATCCCTGGGAGCAACGCTCGGGGGTAGAGGTAACCCACCCTTGGTGCAAAGCACCTTACAGGGGTGCGCCACGTGTATTCCTCGCTCCGGATTAGTCGGTTGCCCCGGGTTACCTGGTCCAGTTGAAAGAAGGCCAGGGACTCAGGAAAAGGCGCCGGATACCGGGG
>JANTPZ010153295.1:11148-32456 GCA_025593235.1 Vachellia pachyceras | reverse complement strand
AAATCACATTCTTTTAGATCTAAAAATTATTACAATTAAAAATTGTGAAACATCAATCACCCCATGCAAAAAAAAAAACTAACAAAATATCAACAATCGGCCACTGAGATAGTCACCCACATGGCAATGATGAAGGTACACAGTGATGTTGTTTCAACTTTTGTGTTCCTTCATGATGGCTTTTGCTTTGGTATAACTATTATATTAACACTTTTTCCCCTTTTGATTTTGGTGTGTTCCATGAAAAGGAGAAAGAGGAGGACATGGGCAAGACAAAGGCAAAGCCAACTTCATGTCTTTTTCTGACTCATTATTATTACTGACATTGATTGATGAGAGCAAGATGCTGCTTGATTGAACCAAATTAACTCCCCCTTTAGTTGTTTCTTTTTTTAAAACAACTTATTTTAACCACCTTCAATTTGAGAAAATGAGCTACAGATTTTAAGTAAGGGATTTTATCATTAAATGATTCTAAAGATTCAAAAAATTATTAAAAGGTCCCAAGAGAAGCTGTTGAGGTTGTCATTAACAACCTCAGCAGCCTTCGTTAACAACCTCAGCAGCTACTCTTGGGACCTTTTAATAGTTTTTTAATCTTTGAGACCATTTGATGGTTAAGTCCCTTGCTTGGGACGTGAAACTCATTTTCCCTTAAAAGTTTTACTCTCTTGCTTTTATGTGGCAATGATTATTTTTGACTATATCCTAAGATAAGTTTTCCCCAGCAACACATAGATCAGTTAATATAGTAAATAAAAATAATATCATTCATCATTATTTTACTATTTATTTTATATTTTCTATGCATTTACACACATGTGTCATGTTTTAGTGCTACCTTTATTGCTCTTGTATCTAAGTTACTTACATTACAAATCCAGTCTGTTTTCCTTGTGCCTAGATTAATTTATTTTAAGTGATTTTATAGAGTTCTAAATAAGTAGGAGAGGAGTTTTATTTCGATTTATATGAAAGTGCATTTTAAAATTATTTTGAGGATATTAAGTCCATGTTTTTAAAATTGCTCCTATTTAAAGTTTAGGGGAACTTTTTTTGTTGTTGTAAAATATGCAAATCCATAGTTTTAAATATTGATAAATTTAAAATTTTATTTTATTTTGAAACAAATTTAATCATTTAATCACCACTCCTCAATTGCAATGAGATAGTTGGAGATGCCTTGTAGTCGGAGGGAGGGAGTAAAATGTATAGATTTTTAAATGATTTTTTGTAAGTTCCCCTCATTGATCAACAAAAGATAGATTGAGGATAATTAAATTTATGTTAGAAGATTTGTCCAAGAAAATTATGTTTAAGATAAGCCCTTTATTAGGGGCAATTTTGAAGAATAATTAAACTAACTTTAGCAACTTTTTTTAATGTATACGAGGTAATAACTAATAGTAATGTAATCTTTAAAAAAATTATCGATGCATGATTTAAAATTTAAAGATGTTAATAATAATAATAATAATAATGAAAAGAACGAATTATAACTAACTTAAGTTCAAAAATATTTTTTTAAAAAATAATGAATATATAAGATAAGATTTACATAGAATGGAGTTGAGAGATTGAAAATGAAATTTACCCAAAGTGATGGGAATGGAAAAAAAAGGTAATTTTGAAATTATTGAATTTAGTAAAATTGAGGTTAAAGTATACTTCTAGTCCTTTATATTTGTGTCAGGTTTCATTTTAGTCATTTAAGTTTAAAAAGTACACTTTTAGTCCCTCAAACTTAACGCCGTTAGTCTCTCCTAACGGAAATTGCTGACTCATCAAACTTAACCCTGTTATTTTATATACTTTTTTATTTTACAATTTAAAATATTAAATTTATTATATTATTAAATTATAATTAAAATGTGAGTATGCTTTGTCAACGTTTTATTTCACAGTTATTGATTAAATTTGATGAGTCAGCATTTTTCGTTAAGAGAAACTAACGGCATTAAGTTTGAGGGACCGAAAGTGCACTTTTTAAACTTAAAAGACTAAAATAAAACTTAACACAAATATAAAGGATTAAAAATATACTTTAATCTACAATTTAAAACCCATCAAATCATTGAAGTCTTAGCCTAACTTACAAACCTAATTCAGGACCCACACATCAAATTGATGAAGGGTGATTCACAGCTGTTATATAAAGATCCCACTTGTGCTCCATGGTAATATATATATATATATATATTCCCCATGTAGGTCATATCACTTTCAAATTGAAAAGTAAATTTATGGAAAAAGTTTTCATCGAGTGTTATGTTCCCCAATAAAAGTATTCACGTAGTTAGAAAAAAAAAGTGAATATATGGGAGTAGCATTAAAAAGTAGTAAAAAATATTCTCTTGTTTTTCAAAATTTAACATCTTCAATCAATTACACTATTCCAACAGATAAAATTGTAGTAGTTGGATAAACAATACTTTATCTGATCTTATTTATAAGATAGATGAGAATTTTTTTGAACGTGTAAAAATACTCATAAATATTTAAAATGAGATTAAAATGTTATGACCGTTGAATATAACTTTACATTATTAATATTCATATGCAAAAATAGCATTGGTCACTACCAAAAGTAACAGTGTTGGGTCGAAAGAGATCGAGTTGAACCTAATTGAATGAGTTATTTTTTTACAATATGATGAATTAATGTTTAAAATAATGCATAAAAGATGACTACATTTAATATCTGATGATACTTCTAATCGAAGAAAAATGCCTTTAAGAGGAGGACCCTCATGCTTCGCAAAACAAAAATCTTGTGCCTTTCTATTTGTTCATTTTCACTTATTTACCTTGGACATTAGAGTCTATTGTTAGTATATGGATGTGTATAGTCAAAAGAAATAATTACAACCTTTTATCTTTGGTTCAACTAGCGAAGGGATTGAATATTCTCATAAATGGAATGTGTTTGATATTGGGGTGCTACTTAATTGTGATTCCAGCTGAAGTGTTAGGTGAGACATTTCCACAGTTTAGTTGGGTAGACATACTTATTAAGGTCGGATAGAAAAAGTGATTACTTGTCATGCTCCAATATCTGCAGAGATATATCCCAGTGGATCATGAGTTAAATACCCTGCCTATAGATCATGAGTTAGGTACTCCTATCATATTTTTAAGGTATGAGAGAGAAAATATTTGATGTTATTTAATAAATCACATTATTAAATTTTTATATGAATGCATAATTTCACTTTTAATTTATTAATTTTTTTAATCTTTGTGAAACACATTGAACCTGATTAATAAGATCAAAAGAGTGCAATAAGACAATTGTTTATTGTGAACTTCAGTGGAAAAGAGTTCTCGTCTTGTGGTAATAAAAGTGACAAAAGAGTTATAATCTGGGCCAAGACCTCAAAGTAAGTAAATGGTGAAGTTAGAATCTGATATAGGATTACTAGTAGCAGCCACAAAGTATTAGCAAGAAGAGTGGCACTTTGGTAGTACTCTGTAATGGATTTTCCTCTTTTTGTTAGATGAGTGAGTTGTTGATGTAAATAACTTTTTTTATGATGTACGTTATCCTTTCTTATTAATATCATTTGCCCTTTAATCAGGAAAAAAAATTCTCAAAAGTTTTTGCAAGTGGTCTCCATGAATTTGTCAAAACATTGTTCTTTTCTATATACTTCCAGAGAGTACTATTGGAGTAACATTGAGGAGGAAATTAAAACCCCCCAATACTCAGTCAATGAGATTTCTGCAACTTTTTCTTTAACCAGCGGCGGATTCTGCAACCTCTCTCTCTCAATCACCATGGAGGGAATTTGCAGCAACATGCAATTATGGGAAGAAGAATGGGAAAAGGTGCCTTCTTTCTTCTTCTGTCGTTGATCTTTCTGCGACAGTGGCACCTGGAAGAAGACATTTTCCTCTAAGATTTACAAACTTCAGGTCCCTTTCGCGAATCGCTCCGATTCCGGCGACCGAAACGTCGGTTCAATGTGGCTGGCTCATCACAGTTAGTAATCCTTCCGTCCGTCGTCCAAACAGGGGACGGGTGATTATTCAGATTTATTGCTATTTTTTAATTCGAACAATTTTTTAAATCTTATAACTTTTTTTTTGATACAAAAATTAGGTGGGTTCGACACCGATTTCCCACCAAGGTCAGGGCCTGGCCCCAAGGCTCTTTGAGCACTTACAAGGGACTTACGAGATCGCCTACTAAAGGAGTCCTTACGACGGCAGAGGAAATCGAACCCACCTCCTTATGGGAGTTGGGTCAATTCTTTACCATCTGTACCAAACTCTTTTGGCTAAATCTTATAACTTGGATACGGAAAATCTAATCACCTGCAAGAATTTCAACCCGTGTCCAATATCTTAACCCCAATCCAAAAAATTACTGCCTAAAAAAAAAAACATTGCTCGGAATCACCCCGTCGTTAGTCATCATCACGTGGAAGGACATGCGGCATATGACTCACCATCTGACAGCGAGAAATTTGCTGATGTGGCAGCCTATGTGGTTTCAGTTGATACACCGCCATTGCGTAAACTATTGCCATCGTTCATGTTTTGCAACTACGCTGGATTAGTGATACAGGAAGGTTAAAGTAGTCACAGATTGTATTGAGATTATTAATCTAGTAATTTGTGAGTGTGATTCTAATCACCCTTTTAAAGATATTGTTGACGAAGTCAGATTGTCGTTAACTAGGAATTAAAACATTATTTTTCAGTATGCATTGAGAGATAGAAACATATGGACAGATATGTTAACTAAAATGATCCATGATTTGATAAGAATTTTTTTTCACGAGGAACCTTCACTTCCCTTGCTACATATGGAGGCACATGGGGTATTGCTAGCCCCTTGAATTATTATTTTCCGTTTTTTTAGTATGAATTCCAGTTTCCACTAAAAAAATAGTGTGTGCTCACTGCTATTGAGACTTCATTTACATTTTTGTTTTTTGGTCCAACATTTACATCTTTTTTTTGGTTTCTTGCCCAGTTTTTGGAGTTTCGCCCGACTAATCTGAATCCGACTAGCGTCGCGCACCTGGAAATGGTGGGTGAGTCTCCTAATAGTGGCTACTGCATACACAAGGACTCGAACTTGTGACCTTGCTTAAGCTGAAATAAGCCGCTTACCACTTGATCCAACCAACCGTTGATATATTTACATCTTTTTTTTGTATAAACCATCCGGTATCCTGTATCCTGGGTTCATTGCCTGCCCCAGACTAATCCGGACCCCCCGAGGAGACCTTACGGTGGTAGCGAGATACCGATGGGACAACCTCTTTGAGGTTACGTTAATTATCGCGGCTGTCACTCCCCAGTATTCGAACCCTCGTCCTGAGGAATGCTGATAGTAGCCCTTGCCAATTCCACCAAGCGTCCATTGGTATATTTACATCTTTTTAGTGCAACACTTTATAGATGCTAAGCCCTGAAAACAAACCGAAACTTCGGCAAAAAAACAAGAAAACAAACCGAAACATTTGGGCTTTTGTGAAAAATACATTTTATTTGGGCCTCAAGTCTATCAAAATAATGGGCTACATTCAAAACTTAACCCAATCTGACGAAAAAAAGAGAAATCTGGTCCAAAAAAGAGGTCGCAAATCACCGCACTTTAAAGCCGACGGAAAAAAAAACGACGAAAGCAAGTGACCCAAAAAAAAAAAACGACATCGCAGAACGCCGGAGGGAGAGAGGGAGAGACAGAGTAATGCAGAAGAGAGATCAGAACAAGTCAGGTGGAGCCGGCGGCAGCTCCTCGGCGCCACCAGCGAAAAGAGGCCGCCCTTTTGGTAGCAGCAGCACCAGTGCCGCTGCAGCCGCGGCTGCGGATTCAGCTGCTCCGTCGACTATGCTCGGTCCATCCCTCCACGTCCATAGCTCCTTCGCCGGTGAGTTCGCATAGGTTGATCGTTTGTGTGTTTGTTCTCGTACCAACCTGATTTCATACAGTTCCTAAATGTGAGTTATGAACAGAAAAGGAAGAGGCAGTTTCTTGCTGAAAAAAATGGTTTTATTTTAGCTTATATGCCTATCTACTACTTACTGTGCGTTTTGCTTAGAACGAAGGGTATGAATTTCTGCATTCATTAGAGAAATTTTGTTTGCCAATATTTGAATTTAGTTATGGAAAATGGGGCTGTGTTACGAGTTATGACCCTCTTTCATTGGATACAATTCTGCTTATCAGAACTTGGGCGCTCCTACCTCATGAGTTAACTTTGTAATAGATCTTCGATGTTTCATATCGTCATGAGAGGAAACCACCTTCTCTGATGCCTCTTTAAGTTGCCTTGGGACTAACATTAGTTGTGCGCTTTGAAGTTTCAAGTAAATTATACTATATTTGCTATAGTAAACCTAGGTATAAAGCATATTTGGGTAAATTCATAAGCTGAGTAAAACCTTTGGATGCAGGAAAGATATGCCAGTCTATAGTGCGCAAATTTAATGCTCTTTTAGCACAATGGCTCTTAGTTCTATAGTACATAGTGTAGTGCTGCTACATAAATATTGCATGTAAAATATCAAATACGTTCCAATAATTGAGAATGGCAGCAATGAGCTAAGCAAGAAAACTAGTATATAGGAAAAAAATAAGCCTGCCTTTAAAACTTATCTCATGAAACTATTAGAATCAATATATGCCAATGTTGAAAGAGTTAGGAGCCCAAGCATTTCCTTAAGCAATCTAAATCTAACTGCTCACTAAAGCTCTTAGAATTGTTTTTGGCAAGAATCTACAGTGAATTTCGTAGCAGGAGGAGAAAGGAAGTAGAATGAATATGTAAATTTTCTCTTGTATTTTGGAACATATTAGAAATCCTTTAATTTGGGTTAGTTTCTTTTTGAAGAACAAAGTTATGGCCTATGGCAGAGTAGTATGTCATTGATTAACACCTGTCCATGCCAAAAGAGCAAGGAATTTACAGGATATTGGTAATTGTTGACGTGCAAGGTTTGAAGAAATTTGTGTTCTCTTTCATGTGATTGCATAATTCTAAAAATTGCAATTGCTAATGCGTTTGTTAAGTCTGTAAAAGACGTGTCTATTTGGTTGCATGTTCAAAGCTGCATTGTATAGAATAGAGATCAACAATTCATATCTGAATCTGGTCAACAATTGATAAAGCATCTAATCCTACCTTTTTCTTTTTCCTCCCTTCTTGCACTGTATGACTTGTATCCGCCCTCTATGTTATGTGTAGTTTTTAAACATTTTATATATTCATATTTTTTTGTTCTTTTATCTGGTCAAAATGCAAACACGATTGTTATTTTCCTTGAACTATTGACTTTGTGAATTTGCTTGATAATTGACATCATGGGCTTTGATACCTATGTTATTACTTGATCAGAACTTTATTGATAAGAGAATGATTGATATAAATGTGCAGGAATTTGACAAAAGAATCTCTTTATATTGATGAAATCAACACATAAAGAATAAGGAGGTCAATTTAGACATTCTATTTTAACAAGCAAGTGATTGATCAACTCCTTGGTGAGCAACTGAGAAAGAAGAGGGCAACTTTTTTCCTCTTTCCTTCTCCGTTTCTTTTTTCCCTTTGGAAAATGACGGTTATGAGAAAACCATAAAAAAAATTCAAAGGGAATATTTTTTATTTATTCGTTGTAGATTTTTTTTTAAAAAATACTGTTTTATACTTTTATTACAGTGATTCAAGTGCTGGATGACTATAATTCCATATTTGTAGGTGCTTAGTTATTTCTCAAAGGTTGTTCTTTGGTAAGATTCTTTTGTTAGTTTTAAGAAGTTATTACATTAACTTATATTGTTCTTCTCCATTTTATTTCTCCTTTTTTAGACCAAAACAATAAAAGAATTGTTCTGGCTCTTCAAAGTGGTCTGAAGAGTGAACTGACCTGGGCGTTGAATACTCTTACGCTGCTCTCTTTCAAAGAGAAGGATGATATGCGCAAAGATGCAACTCCCCTTGCAAAAATTCCTGGTTTGCTTGATGCACTTCTCCAAGTTGTATGTTCTAACAATCTTTTTTATTTTCTTTAAAAATGTTCTAGTGGTTGTATTGATTTCGTATCATAAAACTATTTGAAGACCTTTTTTGGGTAAAATGGAAGACTTGTTGAAATACCTATATTATTATTATTATGTTGCCGTACCTTTATATTTACTCTGGTAAATGCTGGTTCATTTTCCCTTCATATGTTGAAACAGATAGATGATTGGCGTGACATTGCACTCCCAAAGGAACTAATCAAGACACGAAGAGTCAGATCACTAGGCGTGAATTCAATTGTAACAGGATTCGGGAATGAGTACGAGGCTCTGGGTTCGAATGGTACACTAAGGTAATCGGTTTTGTACTGTTATGTCTTGTTGTGTTTGAGTTGCCAGTTTTTTGTATAACATGCTCTTTGTGGGGCAGAGGCAAAAAAATAATAATCTGAATACAGGATAATGTCTTAATGCAGCCAAACATCTGGTCCTACAGAATCAAGACAGCAGAATGGCATGACAAAATCTCGTCTTTCAGAGTTGTGGTTTGATGAAGACTCTCTGTTTAATTTAGATGATGAAGGGAGAGCAGAAAAACAACATTGTGCTGTTGCTGCTTCAAATATCATCAGGAACTTCTCTTTTATGCCAGACAATGAAGTTATTATGGCCCAACATCGACATTGTTTGGAATCAGTCTTCCAATGCATAGAAGATTACATAATAGGTGAGGATTGTTTCTGATTGAAGCTTAGCTGCTTGTTTTCATTTTTCAATAATACTGTTATGGTTCAACTAATATCTTTATTGTTAAAGCTGCTTATTTTCTGATGTGCAATATTTGAAAAATTCAGATATCCTAATTTGGACTAGGTCAGATGAATATCCAATGTGATAGATTATGATATCTTTGAAAAGTGTTTAAGAGCAAACTCTCATTGTTGTACATTCTATTGATAGGAAGGGGTACATTATATAGGTGCTGAGAGCTCAATCAAGGGGAGCAAAATTAGCAATTATTATCAAGTGATTATTAATGGGAATTATTCTCTCCTAATCCTATGCACCAAATCAGGAACTAAATAGGGAAAAGATCAAATTTGATTTCTAACACTCCCCCTCAAGCCGGAGAATATATATCTATCATTCCCACCTTCGAAGTCCTTCAAATTTGACCCGAGGTAGAGGTTTGGTCATGATGTCTGCAACTTGGTCTGCTCACCGCACATAATCTAATTTAATGATGCCACCTTCAACTTTCTCTTTGATGAAGTGCCTATTAATTTCAACATGTTTTGTTCGATCATGATAAACTGGGTTCTTGGTCATCTCTATGCTTGCTTTGTTGTCACATCATAGGTCTAAAGGGCCTTCGTATGGAATCCTTAACTCCTTTAGAAGTCTCATGAGCCACATTCCTTCACATACCCCAAGAGCCACGGCTCTTAATTCAGCTTCAGCACTGCTTCTGGATACTACGGTCTGCTTCTTGCTTCGTCATGTGACAAGATTGCCCCAAACATAAGTGCAATAACCAGTTATCGATCTTCGGTTATCCACAGATCTAGCATGATCTGCATCAGTGTAGATATCTATATTTCTGGCACTTCCCTTTTCAAAATAAATTCCTCTTCCGGGATTGAGTTTGAGGTAGCTTGGGATCCTATAAACAACAGTCATGTGTTCTTCCTGAGGCTGGTGCATGAACTGACTGACCACTCTGACTACATGGCTAATGTGGTGAGTTAAGTATATCAGTTTGCCCATTAATCGCCTATACCTCTCAGAATCTACAGGTACTCCTTCTGCTTTGACTTCCAAGTTGCATGATTCTTCCATTGGAGTCTCATCTAGTTTCACTCCGAGCATCCCTGTTTCTTGGAGTAAATCAAGCGTATACTTCCGTTGTGACACATTAATTCCTTTCCTGGTCCTTGCTACTTCCATGCCAAGGAAGTACCTCATTTGCCCTAGATCCTTAACCTGAAATTCCTTTGCCAAGGCATTCTTGAGTCGAGTGATAAATGACTCATCATTCCCAGTGATGACTATATCATCCACATACACGATCAGAATAGTTATCTTGCCATCATCATGCTTGACGAATAGGGTATGATCTGCCTGCCCTTGAGTATAGCTAAACTTCACTGCTTTGGCAAATCTGTCAAACCACGCCCGTGGAGATTGCTTCAAGCCATACAGGGATTTGTGGAGTTTCAAACAGAATTCTATGGAGCTATTACTCCATCTGGGACTTTCATGTACACTTCCTCCTCTAAATCTCTATTCAGGAAAGCATTCTTTACATCCAACTGATGTAACCTTGATGGTGTTGAACTTCGCCACTGGTGCAAAGGTCTCCTGATAATCAATTCTTTGTGTCTGGGTGTACCCTTTTGCAACTAGCCTCGCTTTATATTTATTTATGTTTCCGTCTGGATTGAATTTTGGAGTGAAGATCCATCTGCATCCTAATGGTTTCTTCCCCCTAGGAAGTGTGGTGATCTCACATGTTTTGTTCTCCTTTAAGGCCCTCAACTCTTATTATTCTGCTGCTTGTTTCCAGTTAGGGTCAGCCATGGCTTGTTGGAATGTATCTGGTACTTTGATCTGTGCACTATTCGCAACAAAACTATGCATTTTAGCAGATAAATTTCCATATGAAACAAACCTCTGAATGGGATGCTGAGCACAAGATCTTACCCCCTTCCTGAGTGCAATAGGCCAGCCCGATTCCTCAGAATTTGACGTCGGGTTAGATTCATGGCGTTGCCTTGGAATGTTTAGGACTCTATTGTCGCTTTCTCTCTCCTGCTCATCCGATGTCATCTCATCTGGACTAGGTTGTCCAGCTATCCCAGTTTCAATCTCAGCATTGGTTTCTACAATTCGGATTGTGTTTGGAGAAGTTGGTTCCACAGTTTGGGTTGTGTTTGGAGAAGCTGGGATTGGAGTTTCAGGTTGGTTTGTTGTAATGAGTATATCTGGGATTTCAAGTTCTGTGGGATTTTCAGGCTGGTTTGTTGGTAAGGGTATGTCTGGGATTTCCGATACCGTGGGATGTTCAGGTTCCCAAATTAGCCATTCTACACCACTATTCTCCCCCTGAATGGGCAATTTGGGGTAATAGGCATCATCCTCATAAAAGACTGTATCTTTGGATACTGTAAGTTTTCTAGTGGTAGGACAATAGCACTTGTAGCCCTTTTGGGTAGAAGAGTATCCCAAGAAGATACATTTGTCAGCCCTAGCATTTAATTTTCCCCCATTATGGTTATACACAAATACAACACATCCAAACACTTTCTGGTGTATAGCGGATAGGAGGGGACATTTTGGATATGTTTCAAGAAGGCATTGAATTGGAGTGTTAAAGTTGAGGATTTTGGATGGCATCCGATTGATGAGGTAGGCAGCTGTCAACACGGCATCTCCCAAAATACATTTGGAACATTTCGTTCAATCATAAGGGTTCGGGTTACTTCCAAGAGATGCATGTTTTTCCTTTCAGCAACTCCATTTTGTTGGGGAGTGTATACGCAGGAGGTTTGATGGTGAATTCCTTGCTGATCAAGGAACTCTCTGAAAGGCCGGCTCAAGTATTCTTTGGCGTTGTCACTTCTCAACACTTTAATGGAGGTGCGGACTTGGGTTTGGATAAAGGAATAAAACCTTTTGAATATTTGGAGCACTTCAGATTTCTCTCTCATCAAGTATACCCAGGTAATCTGTGTATGATCATCAATGAATGTGACAAACCACCTTTCTTGATTCAAGGTTTTTATTTTGGTAGGGCCCCATATATCACTATGGATTAAGGTAAATGGTGCCGTAGGTTTGTAATTTTGTTTGGGATAAGAGCATCGGATTTGTTTGGCCAATTGATACGTTTCACAATGAAATGGAAGAGAATATTGAATAAATGTGGAAATACATGCTTCATGTAATTAAAACTAGAGTGACCTAACCTCGTGTGCCATAAGCGTATATCTTTATGATTAGAATTGGAGCTAACCAGTGCCTTCCTTGCTCCATTTTTCTTTGTACTCGAACCTTCAAGGTAATAGAGTCCGTCCCATTCCTTAGCAGCGATTCCAATCCTCCTCCCCGATGTCAAATCCTGAAATACACAAAGTTTTGAGTTAAACATCACCCAACAATCATGATTGGTAGTAAGCTTGCTCACAGAGATTAAATTGCATGTGAGAGCTGATACGTATAATACATTGTGAATTTCAAGCTGTGTAGATAATACTACAGTTCCAATTCCTTCAACCTTTGTATATAAGCCATTAGCCACTTTTACTCTCAGATTCTCATGGCAATACTTGATTTCGTTAAATAAAGATTTGTTACCAGACATATGGTCTGTTGCTCCAGAATCTACTATCCGGGTGTTTGCACTGGTAACCATTGCATTAAGAGCTATAATGGAGTTACTTGATTGCACCAAATTCACGTTAGTTTGAGTTTCAAGACTTGTACCACTCACAAGGACCATATTGGTTGGATGCCTTGGAAAAGACCCAAAATTAGAAGGAAAGTCAGCCGGGCGCGTGGAGAAGGGGCGGCGTGTGGCTGTCATGCGCGTGGGGAAAGTGGCGACGCGTGTATGTCACGCGTTGTAGGATTTGCCGGTGCATGTGGATCACGCGCTGCTCCGTTCGTCATCAAACCTTGAGATCTGGCCGATTTGGCCTTTTTGAAGAGGTTGGTAGCGGCGGTGAAGACAACGGAGCTCTGGATTGGGAGATTCAGCTCGGCGCGTGGGAGTTACGCGCAGCTCAGTACATCATCGGACTCCGGTGATCGGCTGATCGGTGGTGTCTAGAGCAGCCGGTCGTGGCTGTGGCGTCGACGGAGGTCCTTTCTGGGAGATACAGCACCGTCCTTGACTTTGTCTCTTCCACTTCGCTGTGTTGCAACGACCACGGATTCGTCTCTCTCTCAGCCTCACTCAGTTTCGCTCGCCCTCGCCTTCACCCTCGTTGAACCTTTTCTCTCTCAACCTTGCTCTGTTTCCCTCACTCTCAGTCACTCGAAGGATGCATGAACGAGTTCCTGCTCTGATACAATGTTTAAGAGTAAACCTTCATTGTTGTACATTCTATTGATAGGAAGGGGTACATTATATAGGTGCCGAGAGCTCAATCAAGGGGAGCAAAATTAGCAATTACAATCAAGTGATTATTAATGGGAATTATTCTCTCCTAATCCTATGCACCAAATCAGGAACTAAATAAGGAAAAGATCAAATTTGATATCTAACAAAAAGTAAACTGAATTCAGGGACAATATAGTTGCATGAATTTGCATTGCTGTGTCGCCATGTTGGATTAAAATAGGATATTACTTCAGTCTGATGAAATTACTGATTGTAAACTTGTAATCTATTCATCTTTATAATTTTTTACTGAAGTATGAAGCTGAGGACTGCAAGATAGAGAAATTTTTAGTTTTTCAGCTTATTTGGTGTTAAAGTTCTGTGATTTTATGATGGATAACCATCCAGATTTAAAAAGAAAAAATTATATAAAATAGAAAAAGCTTGGTATAATGACAAAAAAGTTTTGTAACAAGTTAGCAGCATGTAATGACTAGCTTCAGTGTAAGAAATAACAATAGGTTTATGTTGTTAACTTGTTATTTTTGGTAGTTACATTCCTTTCTTAGGACTTAATAGTGATTCTACCAACAGATTAACTTGCAATATCATGGGACTAATGTGAGAACTTCACTTTCGCTGCCTCTGTTTAGTGCTTTGTTACATAAATTATTTATAAATATTTCAAATTACTTTGTTAACGAAAAATTTCATGATGTTGATAGAGGATGAAGAACTTGTCACAAATGCGCTAGAGACAATTGTTAACTTGGCTCCACTATTGGACCTTCGAATATTTAGCTCATCCAAGCCATCATTTATCAAAATAACGTAAGTGATTTAACCACTTCTTACTCTTGTCTTTGGCATGCTATCATAAATCTGATTGATAAAATCTTTATTTCTGACAGAGAGAAACGTGCCGTCCAAGCCATCATGGGTATGTTGGAATCTACAGTCAAAGCCTGGCATTGTGCTGCTGCTGAATTACTTGGGCGTTTGATCATCAACCCTGACAACGAACCTTTCCTGCTTCCTTTCTTTCCACAGGTTAAAAATTCTTCAATGCGCATAACTTATCGTGTTAATGTCTTGTACGCAACTAAAAATATAATGAACACCTATTGATCATTGCAGATACATAAACGGTTAGTCGATCTCATCAGCCAACCAGCTTTAGATGCGCAGGCAGTTGCTGTAGGTGCACTCTATAACCTAGCTGAGGTCAATATGGACTGCAGATTGAAGATTGCAAGTGAGAGATGGTGATCTCTTTCTTCCCTTTTTGTTTTTCCTTAATGCTTTGTTTGGATGAGGAGAGAAAAAAATTTTAGGGAAGAAAATGAGAGAAGCGAAAATGGTATTAAGAGAAAAGTAGAGCAAGAATATTCTCTCTGAAGGGAAACAGAGAGAAGAAAAGTTGTATTTTTTCTGTTTGGGGGTGGGGGTGGGGGTGGGGAAGGAGGTTTCTTTCCAAAAGGAAAGTTTTCTTCGTGCGTATGTTTTGTCCTCCTCTTTCCTTTCCCTCTTATTTTCTCTTGCTATTCAAACAAGGGAAAATCACTTTCCTTCCGGTTTCTCCTAAAGTTTACTCTCCTACTTTTCACACCATTTAAACATAGGACAAGAATCCGTGGTTCCGTGGAAAAATAAAACGTTGATGTAATCTGTTTTGAAACTGCCATAAAGCAATTTGTCAATCCAATGTTGTAAAACTAGTAAAGAATCTGTGAATGCAGGGCCATAGATCGGTTGCTTAAAGTGATAAGGACACCACACCCTGTTCCAGAAGTTTGCCGGAAAGCGGCCATGATATTGGAGAGCCTGGTTTCTGAGCCTCAAAACAGAACTTTGTTGCTTGCCCATGAGAATGCTTTTGCAGAGGTTCTATTTACGGATGGCAGATATTCTGATACATTTGCCAGGATACTGTATGAACTTACATCCAGACCAAGCAACAAAATAGCATCAGCTCGTGGCATATGGGGCATGTAACTTTGAACAATGTCAAGTGTTGATCTGAGAGATGTGGGCTCGGGCTTCTCTAACATGTTTGTTTCTAAATGTGAATTTTTTCCCGTTTCTTTTGTGTAAAATTAATCATAACTGAGCGTAAGAGTAGTTGAAATATTTAGAAGGACACGATTATATCATTAGGAACCCTATACTGCCACTTACTACTAAAATTCTAAGCTGTATGTGGAAGATTACTTAATGCTCTTATATTGCTGCTTTATATCTATTGAAGGAAAATTAAGGTAAATGTAATTCCCTCCAATAGCAATGTAGTTTCGAGATATCTTAATCTACAATTACTTCAGTTAATTTATTGGAATTAAAAAATGACTATTAATCCGTTAAACTTGTTTGAAATTGATTTTTTTTTTTTCAATTTCACTCATTAAAAATTAGATTTGAAGAAGGGAGAAATGCAAAGAATTTGTTAAATAAGTGTAAAAAAATCACTTTCCAAGTGATTTACATTGTAAACCAAATTTTGTTGCAAATGACCTATATTTTGGATTGGATGTACTTTACGATCCGGGGTAGAGAGAGTGTTTTATTTGAATCTTATTTATTGTTACCTCATTTCATTATGTGGAGGTATAATTTTACCCTTCATTTTTTTACGTTTGAATTTACTCTAATGCATTATATTGAATATTAAATAGAGATATAATTAAAAAATGTTAAATTTTAAAATCGATTTGACTATTGTAAGAATTTTTTTTTTGTTTATAATGATCTGTAAACAGTAAGGAAGAGAGGTTGCATAGTATTAGATGTGATTTGGAAGGGAGGATAAAATATCCGTTGACTTGGAGTCTTTCTAATTCCCTATCACTCAAATAAAGTCAAAAGTATGGGAATTGTATTCTGTATGTACGTTGTCTGATTCAATGTATCTTATGATGATAATTAATGCTCGTACTATTTTAGGTGAAATAATCTCGTACTATTTAATTTACTTCCCCAAGGTATGATCCTAGTATAATAATAATAATAATATCCTAGTATACATAATAATAATAATAATAATAATAATAATAATAATAGATGATGAATCTGTTGGGTTGTTTGGCAAAGTTTTTGAATATTCTAAAAGTACGTTTAATAATATTTTTCTGCAAAACGAAATAATCTCCTTATACATTTACCTTTAAATAGTAAAAGCATTTATCAATCGTTTTTCTAAACGGATCATGTACTCGTATTTCTTGATGTGCTAAAGCATTTATTGTATCTACTGGTGCTTCCATCACAGTTAGAGTTGGACGGCCATCTAACAACTGCTACCTGTCTACTAGAAGTCACCTCATAAATAAATAATAATAGTAATTTGTATCAAATTTTAAATAAGAATTGTTCGAAACGTCTTAGAAAGGAAGAATACTTTTTATCCAGGTGTTGATCCGACTGGTTGATAAGGGAAAGGCAAGGTGTTGCGTACCCGTCAGATCTTGGACTCGAACCCTAGAAAGTCCCTCTCGGGATGACCCCGGATTAGTTTGGATCCGAAAGAATCTGGGACACCGGGGGAGTTTTCTCTCGCTCAAAAAAAAGGAAGAATACTTTTTATGATGCTTTTTATAAGGCTCACTATGTATAAAAAAATTTAAGGGATTAAATTAAAATTTGATACGGATGTATCCTTTAATCAAATTTAAATAATTAAATGGTATGGATATTTTAAAAGAATGTTACAAATTTTACATTAATTACAAATAATTACCAAGCTTTTCTTTATTATGTTAGATGACATGTATTTCTTGATTTCTACTAATTGAGAGAGAACTTTTACATCAAGATTCGTGGTATCCAAAGAAAGAGAGAAATTGATGAACCATGATCTCACAAACTATATCATGTAAAAGTTCCTCTCCACTACTCAAAAAGTAGTGGAGATCTCCACTGCATATTCAAAGGTTGATATTTGTTCAAATAATTTCTCTACTTTGCCTTATCCTTCTTAAATGGAAATTATTTGGGCGTTTCAAAAGAAAGAAAAAAACAACAAATGAGAGCCGTTGGATGTGCAGTGAAGATTTCCACTACTTTTTGAGTAGTGGAGAGGATCCTTTCCTATTAAATATTTCCGTATGCAAGGATTTTATTATAATCATATTCTGTTAACTCCTTTTGAATCTGAAGATAGGTTTTAACCCTAATGAGCCTATAGGATCCAACTCATTTCAACTTTTTTTTTCTTGTAAAAAAAAGGATACTCTATGAAGCATGAACTGAAATTATTTAACTCACAAGTTTAAGCAAACTAGTGATAGAGATGTGAATTCAAATGATAAACTTATAGAGTTTATTTCATTCAATGAACATCTATTAAAAGTATACGGTTAAATAATTAAAATATGAATATATATAAAAAATTAATTTAAATGTATTTCAGATCTAAATAATTAAAATTAAATCCACCAATTACATTCATAATATGTCATGCTCAATGAAGAAATTTACATGGAATTCGTATATACAGCCATTGAACATGATCAAAGAACAGACTAACACAATTTTGTAATTTAGAAACACGTACAAATAATAAACTCAGTACATGAACTTGCAAGTTCAATTGAATTTATTGCAACTAATATAAATTTAAAGACAAGACTACGTAATTTTATAAGTTACACTCAATGACTCTAACTTATAAATGTTCCCAAGCATTAGAGAATATGATGATATGATTTTGAACCAATTATTTCTCAGAAGGAACCAAATGTTATTTAATTCAAATCAAACCATTGTGGTTGCGAAGTCCATAAAATATCTAATCAACCGCCTAACTTTACCACTTCAGTATTCAATAATAATAAATGTTAAGTAGGAAATTTTCGTGAGTCCTCTTTATCCCACAAATAATTGAGAAATTATGACTTGCCTAGTAATTTTTGGTGGATCAAGTTATTAATTAAGGAACTGTTCATGCATTAATATGCCATACGACATTCAAAGTTTAGTCAATTCCGCCATTAGTAATTATAATTGACTAAAGTATACTTTTAATCCTTTATATTTGTATCAGGTTTCATTTTATTTCTTTAAATTTAAAAAGTACACTTTCAGTCCCTCAAACTTAACGCCGTTAGTATCTCTTAACGGAAATTGCAGACTCATCAATCTTAACGCTGTTATTAAATTAAAATTAAAATGTGAGTATGCTTTGTCAATGTTTTATTGCACAGTCATCAATTAAATTTGATGAGTCACCAATTTCTGTTAAAAAAGACTAACAGCGTTAAGTTTGATGGACTGAAATTGCACTTTTTAAACTTAAAGGACTAAAATGTAACATGACGCAAACATAAAGGATTAAAAGTATACTTTAACCAATTATAATTTAAGTAGGCTTACTTGAAATAATGAATCTACCAATTTTGTCTCATAATATGAATTAGATACTGATGTCACAAACATATATGCTTACGTTTAAGTTTCAACTAAGTTTAGTTGACTTAATTAATCCACCTATTTTGACACACTATTAAATAAATTAACGTGCCCCACAAGTAATAATGTTAAATTAACCTGTAGCTCATTTTCCCAATTTTCTTTTTAGTACATGTTTAGTTGCCATCTAAATAAGCATGCAATTTGAAAACTAGACAATAAGTACGTACGTTTGATTGATTTCTTACCTGCATACGATTAGAAATTGAAATAAGAACTAATTTAAAAAAAATTGACGTAATCTAAAATTATCTATCTCTTTCTAAGTTCGTACTCTATGGCCCCAATTATATATATTTCTTTTTGGCCACCCACAATATATATGTGTGTAAAACAATCCATCTAATTTTTGGTAATGCACGTTAATATGGATTTGAATTTGATCAAGATCATCTAGTCTAAGAAAATTCTTTAGAAAGATTAATTTTTGTTTCCTGTAATTTCAATTTGGCTGGGATTACTTCCTAAACCTTATAACCCGATGTGACTCCATTTATAGATTTGATTTGGCTGAATTTTAACATATTAACTTTAACTCACTATAACTCTGGTAAAAAAAAAACTCACTACAACTTGTTTTATGTACCCATTTAATACTTTATTATGTAAGTTTCACAAAATATATAACTTTTTTTAAAATATATAGATTAACATTTAAAATTATTAAAATAAATGAATTATGTTGTATTGAGTTAAAACTTAAAAAGACTAATGTTACAATCGAGTTAAAACTATATAAACTAAATATTAATTTTTCAAATGATTTTAACATATTTTTTATTTACAGTTTGAATTTGATTTTTTTCAAGGAAGCATGTTTCCAATACATGGGTAGATTTTATCACTTTGTTTGAATGTGTTATAAATTATAATATTTTCAATGACAAGAAAAATATATTATTTGCATACACACACTATAAATAAGGACAAGAAGAGAATAAAATTAAATCTATAATTCCTTTGAAGAATAATAATCATTTGCCATTGATTAGAGCAACAATTGACTGTATACAAACAGCCCTAAAAGCCAATCACTTGAATAAATTAACCGTCAAACACAACTAAAATTGGAGATAGATTAAACTTCACTTTTCACTCTTCACTGCCTAAGATCCTCTTCCTCTTCCTCTTCCTCTTCCTCTTCCTCTTCACGTAAATTTGAAAATAAAACAAGAAGAAACAAGCTTTAATCAGTTGGAATTTGTGCAACTCATGATGATGAGGCCTTATTGTTGTTATTAATGGCTGCCACCTTAGGCACTTCAACAGGAAACTCATGAATCTCATCCATCCAAGGGTTCTTCTCTTTCTTAGGATCAACGGTCCTCAATGCACGCCACACAGCACTGTTACACTTAAAACCCGACCCGAAAGCAATCTGCCACGTCCGATCACCCTTCTTGATCCTCCCTTTAGCTTCTGTGTAGGCAAGTTCATACCACAGAGAGCTACTAGATGTGTTGCCAAACCTGTAAAGGGTCATTCTAGAAGGTTCCATGTGCCACTCGGAAAGTTCTAGATTCTTCTCAAGCTCGTCCAGAACTGCCCTACCACCTGCATGGATACAAAAGTGCTCAAAGGCTAGCTTGAAGTCTGGAATGTAGGGTTTGATGTTGTTCATCTTGAAGACTTTCCGGGCGACTAGGGTGGCGAAGAAGAGGAGTTGTTCGGACATGGGGAGGACGATAGGGCCGAGGGTGGTGATGTTGGTCTTGAGGGCTTCGCCGGCGACGGCCATGAGGTCTTTAGAGAGGGAGACCCCGATGCGTTTGGTGTCGTCTTCTTCTTGGAAGACGCAGCCGTAGGACCTGTCGTCGGCTCCCTTGTGGGTGCGGACGGTGTGGACGAGCTGGTACTTGGCACGGCGGCGGTCCGAGGAGCGGTTCGAGAGGAGAATGGCGGCACCGCCCATACGGAAGAGGCAGTTGGAGACCAACATGGAGCGGTTGTTGCCGAAGTACCAGTTGAGAGTGATGTTCTCCATACTCACTACCAGCGCATACGAGTTAGGATGCACCTGTATCATACATTCATTGCCAAACATTAGTTTTTCAACTTAATATATATAGAAGTGCGTCTATATATATATATATATCTGTGTGTATGCATGTAATAATTTCTGGCGTAGATATTTGGTCTTTGAGAATCAAACTCAATCAAACTCCATACATTCATTGAAGTCAATTCTGATTGGAGTATTGTTTGACATTAAATATATATCCTCTAGTGGATATTTAAACCTTAACTTACCACGTTGTAAAGGACTTCTTCCACTAAACCTAAACCCATTGGCAACTAATTCAGATCAATTTGAAATACATTTTAACATTCATATAAACATTTTAGGTACTTCTAGATTAAAAAAAATTGATGAGAAACAATTTTCTTAAATACTTTCTTTTTCTAGTGAACAGATTCAATTTAACACAAATGAGTAATGTGGAAAATGATATATCTCTCAACCTCTTGGCACAGGACGTGAAAGGGTCCACAATATATATAGATTCTGTGCACATAAAAATAAATATAAATATATAAAAATAGAGATATGAAGAAAAGAACGTTGATATTTTGTGTCAAAATATGAATAAATAGTAATAAAATAATAAATAGTATAGAAGGGAAACTTGAAGGGGGTATTAATTGGGGTGGGTAACCTAACCAAACTGCTAGCAGCCTGGGCTTTGAATATGGGCCAGCTGGACTGACTTGTCCAAATTCTCACTGGGCCCCACACCACACCCCTTGTGGCCAACTGTCATTTAC
>JANTPZ010153293.1:4943-26858 GCA_025593235.1 Vachellia pachyceras | reverse complement strand
TTAATAAAATAGAAGAATTTTTTTTAAAAAAATGTACATACGGCGCCCTATATAGTGTTATAGGGACCTACGATGCCCTACATTGGTAAGTAGGGCGCTGTAGGGTAGCCCTATGGCACCCTACATTGGATAAGTAGGGCGTCGTAGGGTAGCGTAACAATGTAGGGCGCCGTAGGGTAGCCCTACGGCGCCTTTCACCATATAGAGCGCCGTAAGCCCTAACTTTCTACTCCCCTCACATATACACCCCCGAGAAAGGGTGCCTATTGGGTTAAAAATAGGGCGTAAAAATACCTTTTGTAGTAGTGATTGAACCTTTTTCATGTGATAAAAATCAATACTTTCAGACAACACTCGAGTTACTGGTGAAAGTGTTGAGAATACTCGAGAAATGAATGCTGATACTCGAGTACTATAAGTTAAAATGATTCTGTGATTCAACACTTTGAGTGAAAACTCGAGTATTAGAATGAAGTGTTGTCAACACTAGAGTGATGTTTTTGAAACACTCGAGTATTGGTACTTAAGAATGTTTTTAAACTGAATACTTTCAAGTGAAACTCAAGTATTAATGTTGAAGTATTAGCAACACTCGAGTATTGTGTTTTAATACTCGAGTATTGAGCTTTATTTTCAAAAACTATGCTTCATTTGATGCAGAGTGCTCGAGTTACAGATGGAAGTATTGGCGACACTCGAGTATTGTGTTGGAATACTCAAGTATTGAGTTGTTTTTAAGACATAGCACTTCACTTGAAGCAGAACACTCGAGCTGTAAAAAAAGTATTGCCAACACTCGAGTGCTAGTTTACAACACTCGAGTATCGGGCAAAGTTTTTCAAACGTGGCGCAATACTTCAAACTGAACACTTGAGCATTTGATGAAAGTGTTGACAACACTTGAGTATTGTCTCTCCAATACTCGAGTATCGAGTTCTTTTTCTTTCAAAACACAACACTTCCATCAAAACACTCGAGTAATGGTAAGAGAAGTGTTAACACTCGAGTATTATGTTTCCAACACTCGAGTATTGTGACATCTCAAAAGACTTCACTTCAAGTTCTCCTCTGAACACTCGAGTAGTAACTGAAAGTGTTCTCAACACTCGAGTACAAAATTCCTAACACTCGAGTATTTGTGTTTGGATTCAAAATCTTCAACAATACTCTCAGTAATACTCGAGTAATTTCAAAAATATTATAAATACTTGAGCATTGAAACAAAACACCCGAGTATTGTTAAACAAAACTCGAGTATTGCTTTTCTCAACGGCTATTTTTCTCTAACAGCTTTTTACCTGCTCTCTGTAACTTTCCTTATTCGTGATTAACAAACGTTTGAATCTTACCCACCTTCATAAATGCAGAAACTCAGAATCATAGGAAGAGAAAAAGCTGTTCACACCTATTGGAGACAGATTGTATGAATCAGCCATTGTCGCCAACATTCCTGAGATGCATTTATGCAACATTAATGGCGAAGACGAAGAGGTGGTTGATGAGAGTAACGGACATTAAAATGTCTCTAACGACATCTCATTACTTCTCATCTATAAAAGCACCAAGCATTCATTACAGAGAAGTGAGACAAACATTTACTAGCATTCAAAGTCATTTATTATATTCTCTGTAAACTTCTCAATATTTTCTTCTGATCTTCAGTATTGCCTATCTACTCTTTTGAGAGAGTTTCTTTGAGCAAAACCTGCTATAAATCTGTAAGATACTCAAGGTTGGGACCTTGAATTTGTTGGCCTGTAAATGTTTTAGAAAACAGAGAGTGTGAGACTGTTTTATTGCATATTGTAAGGGGGAGTGTGATTCTTTGTTGTAAAGGCAGTGTTGGCCTTGTTTGTTGTTGATTAGTGGATTGAAAAACTTAGAGTTTCTCTGAGGACTGGACATAGGTTAGAAGGACCGAACCAGTATAAATCTCCTGTGTTCATCCCCTCTTTACCTTGCTCAGTGAAATTGTTCTAATTTTGTGTTTTTCAGTTTATTTTTTAAATTGACCAATTCACCCCCTCTTGGTCAAATCCTACACTAATAGCATCGAGCACGACTGTGAGGTAACGACACAATCACGATTGGTGTGGTCGTCAATGAAGGACTGGTCGTGGCATGGCCGCGTGGGTGATATTAACAAATAGATCTAAAAATTGGTAGTCACCAGCAATAAATAAATATAAAAAAGGAAGAAGAAAAAGAATATCAAAGAAATGAGAAGAAGAATAAGAACAATAAGAAGAGGAGAAGAGAAGAGAAACCATGGTAGAGCCAGAAATCCAAACGCCCACTACATGAACTACGCAATGCAGTTGAGAGAATAGCACACCACTCTTCCTTTGACTTTTGGACAGACCTAGGAGCGGCTAATGATGATAGAGAGTAGGGAAGATGGTTTTGGTTCTGGGGTTAAGAACTATTTGAAAAGGAGGAAAGAAATGAACATTGGACGATGGAGAGTAGGGAAGATGGGTTTGGTTTTGAGTTGAGAGCATTTGTGAGACCCAGGAGGAAAGAAATGAAAAGGAGATTTGTTGAAGGTGAAGGGGTAGATGGGGGGCTGTTATCTAATGTCAATCTTTTAAAATTGGTAAAAAAAGGACAAGCTTTACATTGGGGTATTGGGGAATCGAGCATTGGACCTTATAGAAAGATATACTAATGTCTTCACCAAAATCAAGTGCCAACTTTAGCATTTGCAATGGGGAATTATTATATTATAACATATTTATATGTATATAAACAAATATATAAATGGGTGAGTAAGGACAGCCCAAGGCTTTGCCCGTAGTCCGTCCCGTATACTTTATTAGCCCACCTGTTTTGAGCCCACCCGTTACAGGCCATTTTTTAGTGGCCCAAATGAGCAAATTTTCTCCTAAGGCCAAGCAAGTTCATCGAGTTGCGGGCCACGTGCTCAGCCATAATTGTCATCTCTGTTGCACTGATGATGCATTTCATTAGAGAATGAGCAAGAGGGTATTCTGAGAGAGCCTATGCATTTCTTCAACTCTAATGATGCCTCAACATCCCATCTTTAGAATTCACCTTGTTTCTTCTCTGGTGATGTTAGCCATTTTATTTTGGTGACTGTCGACATAACCGATTTGCCCCTCCTTCTTCTCCTTTAATTTCCGTTGTTGCTTGTGGTCTATGATAATGAGTTTGGTTCATGGATTGTATATATTTTGTATTCAACTATAAATGATTAATCTCTCTTTTTTGTAGGATTCATCCAAAGAGGTCATTAAATAAAATATATCAAATCTTTCTTTAGGTTATTTAGCTATATCTCTTGTAATATGCTTTGATGCTATTGCTCTTAATAGGCTTGCATGCCTGTTCCCTATCCCCCAATCCCTTAAGCAATGTAGCGTTTTATAATTTTTAATAAATCATTTTGCCTTTTCTTAGCTTTAACAAAAATTCTAGCAATATATATATATATAGAGTCACACATATATATATAGACATGCATGCATCCTCACCCCTCGTTCACAAATTTTCAAACTTATTATGTGTTCCTTAAACATTTTCATTCAAAATTATGAACTATTGTTAGAAGGCAAGAACCTTTCTATATATAATATTAATAAATTATGTAGTCCTTGATGGTTCATTTGGTTCAATTACTTGAAAGAAGATTATATGTAATCCTGATGCATTATACTAATTACATAGTTTGATTGGTAATGTAATTGAATATAATCTTAATTATAACGGATTACATCAAATCAAGCATTCCCATTACATAATCTCAATTACAACTTGTATGAATTGACATATGGATAGTTGTATATTTTATAAATCAATATTTAAACATTTACATTTTTTATTTTTAGTATTAATAGAATTAAAAAAGTTATTCCACATTTTTTATTTCTTATAATTAAATAAAATATGAATTTCATTTAAAGCTCATTGATAACATATCAAACAACGGTATGTAATTATTATTCCTTTATATTACATTACAACTTATTACATTCCATTGCATTCTCACGAACTCCGTGAATCAAACGGGCAAAGAGTGTTTGGCTCATTTGGCAATCCAAAAGAAAGAAGGGAGGTTGTTGAATCTTGCTTTAAAGCGGGCAATGTGTTGGGTTTGTGAGTATTCCTTCCCTATGGGAAAGGTTATATTAAGAGTTAATTTTTTAAGAAAATAAATTATGTGGTGGAAATTAATAAAGCTTATATATATATATGTTTGAAAAGTATCATGATTGCATTTTGGATGTAAAAAATATTTTGACGAATGTGTTAAAAATTTCCGTGAAAGACGAGCCATGGAATATTGGATTCTTTTGGGAACGCAGTGAAGAAGTATTTTTACATAAATTAAGATAAATATGTAAAATAAATTATCTCATTTTACGGAAAAATACTGTTGAACGGACTTTTAGGGCTCTTAAAGTGTTGCCAAACATGATCATTAATTTATGTTCATTTTGTTTTGATTCTTCATTACGTGTCACTTGAAGACTCGCATAAAAAATTCTGGATTATCGTAGAAGGCAAGTATCTGGAGAATAATCATGCTGCAAGTTACAATAAAAAATTATTTTATATATATATATATCATAATACAAATAGATTATTTGTATCATTTTTTAAAAAATTACATAAAAGGATTTATATTTTGTTATATTTGCATACAAGGCTGTTAAAATTATAATTATTTTCTTGAACACCTTTGAATAATCATGCTAGAGAAAATATAGCTTACATAAAAATAATATTAATATTTATAAAGTCTTCGTTGGCGAAAAAGGAAGCGGTTAACCATCTCTGCGTGAAAGAATCCAATTCAAGTGTCACGAAGAAGCCTTTTCCCGTTTTGATTTGCTTGTTCCTCCGCTTTGTTCTTATTCTTCTGCAGTCTGCCCACTTCATTTCCTCTGTGTTGGTTCCTTGGTCAGCCAAACGAAACAAGGTTTTGCACATTCAGTCTTTATATTTGGTTTTTTACTGGTGGATATTTCTTCTGTGGATGTTCAAGTGGGCTCTTTCAATGTTTTTTGTTTCATCTTATGGTTCAAGTTGTTTCCCTCTGGTTGAGATTTGACTGCGAAGTAAGTGTGTCTGATTTTGAATCCAGTTTCCTTCTTCACATGTCGTTTTCTCTCTACAATCTGTCAGTGGAAAGAATTTTCCTCCTCCTTTGTTCATGTCGTACGCATGCTATTGATGTATATTGGCTTATTCTTATTAGCTTCTTGGAAAGTCCTGAGAGCTTTGTTTGATTTGGGAACTTATTGTAGAGGGCAGGAGTGATGCATAACAATTAGAAATATAATGTGAGGGAAAAAAACTAGAAATATATTGACTTTATAGAAGTTCAAGCCTGAATCTGAATTACGCGGAGTAATAATTCTGGGTTGGTTATATGTTGACATAATCAGTTATTGTTTGAAAGAAGGTTCTGCGGGTTTAGCTTTATCTAATTGATGGTGGATTATTCTTGTTAGGGGCCACGGTTTACAGGAACTGTGATCCTGAAGATAAGAGAGTCATAGGTAAATTAACGACAATTCAGACAATGGTTGTCATCAATTTTTATTCTATTGTTTTGACAATAGAAGATATAATCTTTTTGCCTGGACACGTAGGTTATGTCCATAGCCATGTTATTAGAATCGCCTCTGGGTTTGTAATTTGCTAATGGCCAAGACAATTGAGACATATTTGTCTTTATAATAAGATAAAAAAAGAGAGGCTTTAATGTGTATTCCCAGTAAAACTGTATCTCTTATTTGGCATTTGTAGTTGAAGCTTGAAGCTTACAACAATTTAATATTGTTTTCCCAACAATTTTTCCCCAACTTACTATCTACCTTAAGAATGTAAACTTAAGGAGGACTTTGAAAGGCGGATTTGATAAAACAAAAGTATTCATAATTTTTCCTGTAGCCAAAAGTTCTCTTGAATTAAAGTTATATCACTGTATCAAACACTAATGATAGGTAAGGTTATGCCTGAATAAGTAGAATCAGGAGTTTTTTTTTTTTGAATGATCAATTGTGAAATGTTAGAATGGATTTATGTCAATATTTATAGTTATTCTTAAAATATTAAAATACATGGAAAAATGCAGGTTTGAATTAATGATAATTAAAATGACGGAAAATCATTGAGAGCATTGGCTGTTTATGAATTTCATATGGATTTTTTAGTGTAGAAGAATATGATTGGAGTAAAGGGATGTAATGCCCTGTTATGATTAAGAATGACAAATATGGATGTGGATGCTATAATATGCTGGAGGATATATCTTTTTCATTGATTGAATCTGATGTTATGCTTGTTTCTTAAGGGCATCTAGCTAACTTATTAACATAATATGCCTTATAAGTGGACTTTTGCCCTTTTTTCTCTTTCTTTGTGTAGTTCTCTATAAATTTAGCGGGTCTCTTTATGTGAGAGTTTTGATATATTCTTTCAGGTGTTCAAAAGCTACATTTGTGTTATTTGTTTTGCAGGTTGATAACTTCTTCCTTCACATGTCCCTTTAACGTTGCCTTGGAATTGGCTAAATTAAAAAGCTATGCAGAAGGATACTAGTCCCCATGCCCATGCTCCGTTAACCCCTATTGGTCCGGTTAGGAATCGGAAACGCTCAAACGAGGTTAGTTGTTTTAAATTTTGCATCTATCTGCAACTCATGTTGTGTTTTGCCTCACTTTGGGGTATTCCTAAAATGTGAATGAAACTTGGAATATGATCTAGTTGATATAAAATTCTAATTGGGGATAGCAATTATTGGAAACCAGTCATAAAATTTTTGGCTTTTTCTTAAAAAAAGATCAGTAATTGTTTTTTCCCAGTTAGTTTTATGTTCCTTATTGATGCTTCTGTCTCTATATACAACATTGATGTGGTTATAACTTCACTGTTTGGTTAATTGTTATCAGTGTCTTTTTAGGAATGTCATCCGTGCTATCTTAAAGTGATTAAATTGGTGATATATTTTTGTCAGGCTATTCCAGAAGTTGGCAAAGCAAATGAAACTCATTTACTTGTTGATGACAAGAACAAATACAAGTCTATGTGGATACGTGCATATTCAACATTTTGGATGATTGCTGGCTTTGCTTTGGTCATCTATATGGGTCACCTCTATATTACTGCGATGGTGGTTGTTATTCAAATCTTTATGGCAAGAGAGCTTTTCAATTTACTCAGGAGAGCTCATGAAGATAGGCAGCTGCCAGGATTTAGGCTATTAAATTGGTATTAGTCTCAAGTTGATTGTCATCCTCATAAGAGTGTTATTTGTTCTGATCAAGATATACTAAAATCAAAGGCCTAGAAGTAACAATAAAAATAAAGGCCGGAAGTTTTTCTTTTTCTAATTACTAAATGACCTGTTTCCATCAATTTTAATACAATGTTTTTGATTCATTTTTGAACTATCTCAGGCATTTCTTCTTCACTACAATGTTATTTGTATATGGACGAATCCTGAGCCAACATCTTGTCAACACTGTGACATTGGATAAGGTTTTATATAAGCTCGTGAGCAGCCTTATAAAGTATCATATGGCGATCTGCTACTCCCTGTACATTGCAGGTGACTTTTGAAGATCAATCTTGTGTATTAATATTGATTGCTAGTGCCTGTGCAATCTATACCAGATGCGTGCCCAATATCTTGTTAGTTGATATTTATAATTGTGGCTTTCCAGGTTGTATAACCTATCCTTTGCGTACTGATACTTTGATTTTCTTCCCTTCTCTTCATTGGTCAGGGTTTATGTGGTTCATTCTCACTTTAAAGAAGAAAATGTACAAGTATCAATTTAGCCAGTATGCTTGGACACACATGATTCTGATTGTTGTGTTCACGCAATCTTCCTTCACTGTGGCAAACATTTTTGAAGGAATTTTCTGGTAATATGACCTCTGATGGAAAATAATGTTATAGTATGATATGTTAAGAACTTCCCTTCACTTATCCCTATGAATTACTCTTTCAGCTGGGTTTATTGAATGTTACATGATCTCTGTATACTGATCTTCATTTTTTAATTATTTGATCAAAATTTGATGGCGCTGCTGTCAACTAGAGGCTTTGCTTGGTGAACTATACAGATAGCTATCAGTTAGAATGTTAGATGTGGATTTGGGCTGTATGATAGGAAAGATGGAGGGTAAAAAGGAATGGAAGTAAATTCGCAATAAGCTTGCTAGAGTGGAAAAAAAGACTTGGTGAGCATTAATTAAGGGTAGAGGTGGAAAGATGGAGAAAATTTGAAGACATAAATTAGTTAAAACTGTTTTTTTGGTGTATATATACGAGTTAGGTAGTTGACTTAAAATTAGGAATGAAGGGTTATATTACTCTTTGTTTAGATAAGTGTATACTCACCCAGCAGAGATACATCACAATCAATTTGAACTTGGTTTGTCAAGCATGACTTGTTGACAAGTTTTTTCTGCAGTGAAGGGAATTGGGTTGAGTTTGGTTTTTCAATCCTTTATCATATGTTTAAGTGCATGTTCTTTATAGTTGGGTGCATCCAGAAGCATAAGCTAGAGTGGCGTTTTTAGCAAGCATACAAATGAGTTGGGAGGTTGAGATCTTTAGTTCTGGACTTCTATTTCTGTGTGAAGAATGATGTCATATCTTGAGTGCATTGTATTTTTGAAAATGAAGGTAAGTTAAAGATGAATGCTAACATTCATGTTAAAGTTGAAAGCTCATATTTAGATAGTGAATTGTTGACGCTGTTTGTTTTTCCTTAATTTTTTTTTTTGTATAAAATTATTCTTTGTAATATAATCCTACCCTATGATCTGGCTACCATTTTTTTTGTTTAGTTGTACATGGGGTGATCTATGTTTTTACTCCTTTGTAGACTTTTGTTTTTATTTGCTGTCATTGATTTTTGTAGGCTGAAGACTTCTGCGATTGAAATTATCAAATACGTACTTGATGATTTTGTTTTGCTTGTATTTTCTAACACATGAGCTCACTATGCAGGTTTCTTCTTCCGGCAACACTTATTGTCATTAATGACATTTCTGCTTATATCTTTGGCTTCTTCTTTGGAAGAACCCCATTGATCAAGTTATCTCCTAAGAAAACTTGGGAAGGTTTTATTGGAGCATCCATTGCAACGATGATCTCCGCATTTCTGGTGAGAACGGCCAACAATTTGGTTGAAATGATGCAGAAACTAAGTTATTGCTGGCTTTGATATTGTTTAGGTAATAGATCATGAGGCATCGTCTTTACTGAATGGGTGTCACTACACATGCATGCACGCGCATGCACAGCATTTTTTATGAGAATGACTTCCAATTTGGACATAGAGTTAATGATGCAGGAATTAAGTTCTTGATGTGGATACAATTTTAAAATAAACACATAAACCCGCCCTTGTTTTGGTGTTAATGTGATTATAAAATAAATACCCATTGGCGTTTTCTTTATCTATGTCTTTAATCTTGTTTGATGTGCCGTCCTACCAATATCATGCTTTTATGAATTAGATGTTGATATCGATTCATAAAACTGCTTTTGCAGCTAGCAAACATCATGGGTCGTTTCCAGTGGTTAACATGTCCAAGGAAGGTAGCTCTCTTTTTTTTTTTTTGGTGAAGCCCTTCTAAATTATTTAGAATCATGCGGGGAAATGCTACCCCTACTGTGTCACTGTACAAGTAATTCCATATTCTCAGGGGAGGCCTTTCAAACATTGTAAGCCTCTCCCTCAATTCAAAACTATAGCTAGCAACAAGTATTTCCCTCTCTATATACATGTTGAACTCTAACATGCTGAAAACTATTTAACTCATACCTAACATACTTCAACAAACTAGAGGCTACCTCATCCTCTTCTTTAATCCTGTTTACAAGATTAACCATAGATATAGAATCACATTCAACAATTAAGTTTTTTATTCCATCTCTTGTCATTTGTAAGCCTGTGATTATGCCCCAGATCTCAGCTTTTACTGCTGTACATCCAGTTTCCTGGCAAATCCTTTAATCCACTCACCATTACTATCCCTTAGTAATCCCCCACAGCCTGCTGCACCTTCTTTAACTGACCATAGCTAATTGATATTTTTAAAGCATGACACAAAATCCAAGCGACTGATATTTCATAACTCCCTGTAAACAACATGCAGGATTTATCAACTGGCTGGCTTTCCTGTGATCCTGATCCACTGTTTAGGCCAGAGTCTTACCTCTTACCAGGAATTATCCGTCAATGGGTGAGCTGCTTGACAATTAGCTTGAATTTGAAATCCTTCCCCCCTTTTCCTGCTTTCTTGAGCAAGATAGGTCAACATTAAGTTACATATAGGGTTGCAAAAAAGAGATGACAATGTTTAACACCTGAATGGCTTTGATTTCATATCTCCTGTTGTGCAGTTTCCTTGGAAAGAGATATCAATCCTACCAATTCAGTGGCATGCTTTATGTCTTGGCTTATTTGCATCAATAATTGCACCCTTTGGAGGTTTCTTTGCAAGTGGTTTCAAAAGAGCTTTCAAAATAAAGGTCTGGACTTGTTACTCAGCATTTGAGCAATTATCATCACGCATATGGGTTACTCGGTACTAAATGTTTTCTCTGTATTCTCCATATCTGAAGGACTTTGGTGACAGTATTCCAGGACATGGTGGAATTACTGATAGAATGGACTGTCAGGTAAACTCTCTTTATATTTTATTTTAAGAAAAGGGTCAAGGTGCAAATTTACCCATGAAATATTCACGGATATGCATTTGGCACCATAAAGTTTCTTTTTGGATGCAAAAGTGTAATGGTACAAGAATGTTTCAGCTGTTAACGTCCGCTAATTTTTACGTAGGACCCGCATTGTTGTTCAGTGTAAAAAAGTAACAGATGTTATCAAATTAATGGTCGTGTCATCTGCATTGTTTTGAGAACTTCATGTGTGTTTTTACACCCAAGAAAACTTGATGATGCCAACTTGCCAATTGCAAATTCACGAATATTTAGGCAGATTTGCACCATAACCTTTAAGAAACCTATTATGTAATGTTTGAGATAACAAATAAATATGAAAATGTGAAAGTGGTATTGTTAATAGCGCAAGAATGATGAATTTTTTTAATATATGTCGTTTTTATAGATTGGTTTTTAGATGCTTGGAAAGTTATTAGAATAAACAAGCACCGAGTGCCATTTGTATGTCTATGTAATAGTCTTGTCTGATGAACAGGAATATTATGCATTATCTAGTATATTGACAAATCATAGACATTGTGCTTTTATCATAGACACCGAGTGCCTCTATCTAGGTATTTCGGTTGAAGGTGTCTCTATCTAGTTGTATTTTTTATTTGTTTACTAGATATAGTGCTTGTATATACTTGAGAATTAGCGGCCCCTCCCTTTTCCTAACGAGTGGGAAAACTAGCCTGAAGACATTTCACCATCCATAGCTCATGATATTGACAGTTACAGACCTTGAAGAAAAAATTCTTCCGCTTGTGTTCTCCTTTGTACTTATGCCCCCATCACAATGGTCCTTTCATTGAGTGTAGTTTCTACCAAGGATTTGTGTCATTATAAAGCATGTTTTGTAAATTGATGAGACAGTAATAACTTGTTCTTATACGCTGACAGAGTATTTTAATTTTTGAAATCCTTAACTATTGATATTCATCAACCCAAGTTTTCATCTGCTTGGGGTATCATATTTTAGTAGAGATCAAACTTGGTTTTATTTATTTATTTATTTGTTTGCAATTTGCAGATGGTGATGGCAGTCTTTGCATATATTTATCATCAATCATTCGTTGTGCCGCAGAGTCTGTCGGTTGAAATGATTTTAGACCAGGTATTTTGCGTATTATCATATCAAGAATTATTAATAAAATTTAATACTTGGATTTTTTAAGAAGTATTGGTGTTGATGTTTCCCACAGATATTGATGAACCTAACATTTGAAGAACAACGAGACCTTTATATGAGGCTGGGTCGGATGTTGAGTGAAAGTCTTCAACGGCAGCGTTAGATTTCTACTTTGTGATTTCATCATCATTAATTAATGAGGAAGGATCGATAGAGATAATTTGTACATGCTTGTTCTAATTTCTTAGAGAATATTATTTGCAAATTCAGGAAGCTATCAGGATGTGAATAGTATATATTGACCATTAACATTTAAGTTGAAAGGTGATTGATTACACTCCTTTTTTTTAAAAAATTATGCAAAACTCCCATAAACTATATGACATAAGTAAATTACATTTGTAACTATTGAAATTTTAAAATAATTCTTCTTGAACTTTTACATGAATGCATATAATTTTCAAGCTATTAGTTTTTTCATTATTTATCTACAGATGGTTTTGAGTTTAAAGGCTTTATCTGCGAACAATTTGAAGTTTTGGAGGCTATGTGCGTACAAAAATAAAGTTTAAAGGAGTATAAGCTTGATAGTTTGAGTTTATTTGTATAAAATTTAAGAGTTTAGGGGTTTTGTTGTTCAATGATCTGTACTCTGCTTCAATAGAGAGGAACGGGCCATTTGTTGTTTCTTAGAGCTTCATGAAATCAGATTGGATCCAGAAAAGATGCAAAAACCTTTAGTAGAACATGTGTCATCTAGACAGCCAGCCATCCCACTCCGCATTTGCAAAGGCAATTAATGAAGGAGAAAGGGATTTTCTGATAAAAATGCCAAAGGCAATCGTGTGATGCAGACATCTTAAAATACGTTGAACCGCCTTCCGATGTGTATCTCTTTGGTCATGCAAAAATTGACAAACTTTGTTAACAACATCGGACAAATCAGGACGGATGAAAGATAAATTTTGGAGACTTCCCACGGTGCTACGATAGTGTGTCATCAGAGGAGGAGGAACCATCTGCTGATGCTATGAGTTTGGTGGAAGCAGCCATGTGAGTTTCTGACTGGCTTACAATTAGGCATTTTGAATTTTCCCAACGAGTCCAAAATATATTTCCTTTGAGAAGGAAACAGTGCATTGTGAGTGAATTGAGCCTCTATACCCAAAAAATACTCAGGGGAACCAAGATCTTTAACATGAAATAGTTGTGCCAAGGTATCAAGGTTTTGATCTCAAAACAATGTGAGCCAATGATCAGGATGTCATCAACTTAAACTAAAATATATATCACTGAAAAGCCAGAAATACGAGAAAACAAAGAGATATCAGCTGTAGAGGGAATAAAACCAAGTTGAGTGAGAGATGAATCGAGCTTGGAGAACCAGGTCCTTGGTGCTTGCTTGATACCGTAAATCAATTTGTGAGGCTTGCAAACACGATTGGCAAAAAGAGGATGTCGAAATCCAGGTGGTTGACTCAAATTTCTTCATCCAAAAGAGCCATAGAGAAAGGCACTCTGAATATCGATTTGTCTCATAAACCATCCCTTTGAAACAGCCGGAGAAAGCAAGAGATGCATGACAAGCTTAATGACTGGGGAGAATGTGTCATTAGAGTCAATACCTTGAGCCTGGTGAAAGCCTTTAGAAACAAGGTGAGCTTTATAATTTTCAAGGGATCCTTCTGTATCAAACTTCTTTCGAGGTAACCCATATTGCAACCAACGACGTTCTTGTGAATTGGAGGCTGAACGAGCGATCAAGTGAGTGGACATGAGAGTTAGAAATTAATGTTCCATGGCCGTTGGGCTGGACCAAGAGGGATAAAGATTGGGTAAGAGTGTCATGGGAGAAGAAGAAAAACTAGGTGAAGAAAAAATAGGAGAATGGGCTATTGGAAATAAATTTTCATAAAAAATTACATCTTGAGAAATACAAGTGCTGCGTGTTTTGGGATTAAAGCAGAGATATCCATGATGATCAGTGGCATACCCAACAAAGACGCAAAGAGTGAACCTTGGGTCAAGCTTATTTTTAGTATAAGGATGAAGATTTTGCCAGGATCCACATAAAAAAAAATTATTAAATTGATACCCCCATATTTGATTTTAATGTTGAATAAATTTTCAACATGTGCTTGGAATAGTAGGGAAGCTTTAGAAACATCGATCTTAGTAAGCAAGGTATAAAACCATGTGCATCTTGTGGAATCATCAACAAAAAAACATAGTATCTGCATCCAAAACATGACAAAATAGGGGCAAGTATTGAGAATTGTGTCATAAGGCCAATCATTATATTATAAGTATTTTAATTAATGAACTCTTCAGTTTCATTATCATAATCTTTGCATGTTTTGTTATGATAAATTGTCCTTAGATAAATCGTAGTGATTATTCTAAATGTTCAAGGCCGATCATCTGCGCGGGATCAAAGATAAAATAAGGTCATTATGACTTCAAAATGTATGGAGATACTAGTCAAAGTCATAGATACTTGTAATAGTACAAGGTGCTGGATTGATTCGCTGTGAGATAGTTACATGGATTTGTGTCATAAGCTTGTCTCACAAACAACTGTCACTGTGCCCATTGACTTGAGGTTATTATGGATTCCGACATAAGAGTCACTCAGCTTTGATATAGTTAAAAGTCATTTTTGACTAAATGATAATAAATGCTACGATCAGTCTTAATGGGTTCCATATAAGGGAATGTGAATGGTCAAGTAGGATTTGTCTCCCACATTAATAGAGAGTATTATTGGAGCCCTCGATGAGTGAGTCTGTGAAATATATGATCATACTGTGATGGAAAGGAAGTTCCATCGCTGTAGTCAGATTACTCAGGGATTAAGAAAGCAATGGTTAGGAATAGCACGATGACAATCTCCATGTCTCATCCTTGACCAAAATATTATGTAACAAAAGATACATGATGTACTTATATAATAATTTGTATCGGTTAACAAATCATCATGTGAATTGGATAGTCGTAATGTCTTGTTAGAGGCCTCTTACGACTTGTTGTCTAGTATAGTTACTGACCCACTGCCAACTTCATATGTGCCTATATTGGCCCAACAAGAGTTAAAATATCCATATCCATTGAATCAAGATTCAATGAATATTTATGGGAGGATATATATGTATAAATACATTTATGTATAATATATTTTTCGTGTATATATGTATATATCCCATATATTGATATGAACATATATTAAATAAAAATATAATATTTCGGATTTCTTTTAAAAAATATATTTAGATTTAATTTATAAAAATATATTAAATATTGATCTATCTTATTATATCTTGTTTTAATTTATGAAGACAAATTAAATCTTATCCTTGTTTGACTCCTTATCCAAATTAAATAAATTGGTTAAATTATATCTATTAGACAGATTTAGATAAAACAATCATTATTTAATTTCTCAAATTTGATAATTTCTGATAAGATTTCGAAATTCAAAAGGATAAGCTCTAAATTTCTATAAATAAATGGTTAGATGGTTAGATACACATTAGAAAAATGAAATTCAGACACTTGAGAGAGAAATCGAGATCGAGAAGGAGATCCAAGAATCAGATGTAGAGGCGCTAGCACGCGTCCATGTTTAAAAAAAACCATTCGTGTGGATGCTGGTAGAGGAAGCTGATTGTAGATGTTGGCTTCTTGAAATTAAGCAAGAAAAGAAAAGAAAACGCTCTAAGAAAGGTATATTTAAAAGCCTTCAACAAATCCAAGGAAGGAATTGAAAATTTTTTAATCTTTCGTTGTGCCCTCCAATCCCAACAACATTCTTTCGGGGTCTCCCAACATCACTAAATACAAGATAAAGGTGGAAGGGGATCGATGAAGAGAAGTAGGGTGAGGTAATACATGGCTTTTAGAGGTCATACAAGGTGAATAAGACTTGGAAGGGGAGGAAGAAGAATTAGGGAGAGAATTTAGATAAAACATGCTGAACTACTCTATGCTGGGTGAGCAAGACTACAAGCCACTAATCAATAGAAGTTTTGATACCTAAATTCACCTCTGGTTCTTGAAACATATGGATAAAGTAGAAGTCTAGTTTGTCCTAGAAACAATTTTCTTTATGGATAGATTCTTCAAAACAAAATGGGAAGAGAAAAATTCAAAGTAAACATGGTGTTAGGATGGCTGTCACCCAAGAGGGGGTGAATTGGGTGTCATAAAAGTTTTCGTTAAATTAAAGAGTAAATAAAAGCAAAGTCATCAAAAGAAAGAGTAGAGTAGAGAAGATGAACATGTTGATTTATCCTGGTTCAGTCTTCCTGACCTGTGTCTAGTCCTCAAAGCTCCTCTGAGATTTTTCAATCCACTAACAATAATAACATGCTTCTCAAGCCCTATACAATGGGAATCACACTCCCCCTCACAAATTGCACCATAACAAAGACCAACATGCTCTATTTTCTCAACTCAAACTTAGCCCAACAATGTCAAGATCCCAATCTTGAGTTTCTTATAGAAATACAATAAATTTGTATGAACTAATATACTCTCTCAAAGAGTGGATGGATCAACATTGAAGCTCTCGAAGAAGTATAATATCAGAGTCCTAATGTTGTGGGATTTCCTCAAATCCACACTCTCTGTTTTGTGTTTGGTGACTCCATATACTTCGTCTCATCTCTTTCTCAGTTGGTTGCTTCCTCATATTTATAGATGTTGTCAAAATATATCCGTTGGAGAGGAATGTTGTATTTTCTCATCGTCTTTGGCTCTTGTGCTATGTTTTTCAAACTTAATCTGTCCTGACAATTTGTTTGTTGAAAGAGAAATAATAGCCGTTGGAGTTCTGACAAGAAGCAAGTGTTTGTTGAAGAAGATTAATCCATTGGAAAGAGTTTTGTTTCGTTACACTCTGCTTCAATGCCCAACGATATGCATTAATGGCTTTGCCACGCTGTATGACTATCATCTGTGAATTTGTCTGTTGAGCCCACACCGGAGGCATGTTCAGAGATGCCCATTTACTGTTAATAAGTCTAAGCATGGAGCATCTATGAGAGCAGTAAAAGTCATTACGTAAATAAGGAAAGATTTGGTAACAAGTAGGCTTAGTTGTCAGACTGATAACTGTCAGATAAAACAATACTCGAGTGCTATTTAGTAATGCTCGAGTGTTGGGAGAAAAAGATTGAAGAAAAACTGAATGCTTTTGTTTACTGCTGGAGCACATGTGAAAAGTTTTTCAAAAATTGTCTCGATACTCGAGTGCTGATACACAATACTCAAGTGTTGACTTTTGTTTGTGCTTGAGTATTGAAAAGAGTATTTCAAGTAAAGACATTCAGTACTTGAGTATTAGACATCAATGCTTGAGTATTGTAAATACTTTTGTTTACGCTCGTGCATTCAGTGAAGGATTTGAAGAAATAATAAGTTTAAAACCTTTAACACTTGAGTATTAGACAGTAGTGCTTGAGTGTTGTGAATGCTTTTGTTTCTGGTGGAAGTACTCTTGAAAGTATTGCAAGAAAACTAATTTTTGAATGCTCGATACTCGAGTACTAGGTGCTAATACTTGAGTACTGATAATACTTCCATTTGTGTTTGAATTACTCTTGGCAGCATTGCATGGAAAACTACTCAATACTTGAGTATTGAGTCCCAATACTTGAGTGTTGGCAACACTTTTGTTTATGCTCGAGTATTCTTGAAAGTATTGCATAAAAACTTAAGTTTTGAAGCATGATACTTGAGTATTGAGGCCTAATGCTCGAGTGTTGGCAATGCTTTTGTTTATGCTCAAGTACTCTTGCAAGTATTGTTAGGATGGCTGTCACCCAAGAGGGGGGTGAATTGGGTGACATAAAAATTTTCATTAAATCAAAGAGTAAATAAAATAAAGTCATTGAAAGAAAGAGAAGAGTAGAGCAGAGAAGATAAACAGGGTGATTTATCCTGGTTCAGTCCTTCCGACTTACATCCAGTCCTCAGAGCTCATCTGAGATTTTCCAATCCATTAACAACAATAACTTCAGGCTTCTCAAGCCTTTACAAAGGGAATCACACTCCCCCTCACGATTTGCACTATAACAGAGACCAACATGCTCTGCTTTCTCAACTCAAACTCAGCCCAACAATCTCAAGATCCTAATCTTGAGTTTCTCACGGAAATACAATAAGTTTGGATGAACTGATATACTCTCTCAAAGAGTGGATAGATAAACATTGAAGCTCTCAGAGAAGTATAATATCAGAGTCCTAAAGTTGTGGGATTTCCTCGAATCCACACTCTCTATTTTGTGTTCGGTGACTCCATATACTTCGTCTCCTTTTTCTCTGTTGGTTGCTTCCTCCTATTTATAGATGTTGTTAAAATATATCCGTTGGAGAGAAGAGTTGTATCCGTTACCTCTGTATCAATGCTCATTCTCTTGTATTAATTGCTTCTGTCATAGGATTGCCTATGTCTGAGAATATGTCCGTTGAGCCCACGCTGGAGATGTGATCAGAAGACCCGTTCCCTTTTTGCTAAGTCAAAGCATGAGCATTTATGAGAGCAGGTTAGATTCAAACTTTGTTAAACACAAATAAGGTAAGTTGCAGAGAGTAGGTAAAAGCTGTCAGAAAAAATAGCCGTTGAATAAAAGAAGTACTCGAGTTCTATTTCACAATACTCGAGTGATAACCAAGCATTTTTGAATTATATAAAACGATACTCGAGTGCTTTGTTTCAATGTTCGAGTATTTATAAAACTTTTGAAAATGCTCGAGTGTTTGCTGAGAGTATTGCTGAAGTTTTTGAATTCAAACACAAATACTCGAGTGTTAAGAATTTTGTACTCGAGTGTTAAGAACACTTTCAGTTACTACTTGAGTGTTCAGAGGAGAACTTGAAGTGAAGTCTTTTGAGATATCACAATACTTGAGTGTTGGAAACATAATACTTGAGTGTTATCACTTCTCTTACCATTACTCGAGTGTTTTGATGGAAGTGTTGTGTTTTGGAAGAAAAAGAACTCGATACTCGAGTATTAAAAACCAATACTCAAGTGTTGTCAACACTTTCATCAAATGCTCGAGTGTTCAGCTTGAAGTGTTGCGCCACGTTTGAAAAACTTTGCCCGATACTCGAGTGTTACAAACTGGCACTCGAGTGTTGGCAACACTTCTTTCTCAACTCGAGTGTTCTGCTTCAAGTGAAGTGCTGTGACTTGAAAAACAACTCAATATTCGAGTATTCAGAATACACAACTCGAGGTTTGTAAAACTTTTATTTGTAACTCGAGTTATCAAAAGAAGTTTCAAAACTGAAAAATATTTAGAAAGCACGATACTCGAGTTTTGAAAATCATAACCCGAGTGTTAGCAATACTTGAATAACAAACTTGAGTGTTCTTTGAAAGTTGAGTTTTAAAAAGATTTTTCACTTCGATACTCGAGTTCTGGGATCCATAACTTGAGTTTTATTGAAAGAACTAAGTAAAAACTCCATTTAGTTCACGATACTCGAGTGTTCGTAGGGGAGAACTCGAGTTTTGCTTCATAATGTGAACTTGCATTAGGTCACAGCACATAGCTCAAGTTGTAACGGCCATAACTCTCTCGATTCAACTCCAAACCTTGGATATAATATATCAATGGAAAGCCATGAAAGTCTACTTTCATAATAAACAAGAATCAGACCCAAAGCCATTATATAAAGAAAGTTATGATAGATACAATAGGAAAAGGTCAGAGATAAAGCGTTGAACTCGACCACCAACTTTAGAAAATTATATCTCCTTCATTTGAAATCCTTTGATGTTGTTCTATGTGTTGATGAAACGCATTTTGAGTCTAGTTTTATACAAAATTGGTTTCACATCAATCGGACTTGTATTTTGGGAGATATGGTTAAAATACCAAACATATATCGAGCTGACAGAAAACAGAGGAGGCCAATACTCGAGTATTGACTATCCAGTACTCGAGTATCGACTTCCCAGAGGCCAATACTCGAGTTTTGTGACCCCAATACTTGAGTGTTGACTCCCAGAAAGCTAATACTCGAGTGTTGACTCCAAAATCCAATACTTTAAGTGTATACTCGAGTTTTGCTTCAAGTAATGCCATAGGAAACCCCAAAAACTCATTATACTCGAGTATTAACTTCCAGAATCAGATTTGAACATCCAAATGAAGCTTAGATGAATGGTAACTCAACGTATGATAATAAAACATCTATTTGAAACAATTTAATCTTCAAATTGAATTATTTAACCACATCATCCTTCATTTAAAGATTGCACAAATATTGATTAACCAATATGCATTGTAAAATCATTATGCATGGTAAATATGTATTGTAAAAACTTTTTGTATTGTGAAAACATTTTGCTTTTTTATATTTGACATCATCAAAACTATCATATCTAACAAGTATTGTGAAGAAAACTGATTTATGAGGCACGATACTCGAGTATTGAGGTCATGGTCCATATTTCAGCTTATAGCTCAACTTTCAACGGCCATAAATCTCTCAATTCAACTCCAAAATTTTCAAATAATATGTCAATGAAAGCCCTACAAGTCTACTTTCACATGAAACAAGAATCAATCCCAAACCTATTATATAAAGAATGATATGATAGATACAATAATCAAAGGTAAGTGAAAAAGCGTTGAATTTAACCACCAAGTTTGGAAATTTATATCTCCTTCATATGAAATGATTTGATGTTGTTTCTAGTATCTATAAAACTTATTTGAGTCTAGTTTCATATGAAATTGGTTTCATATCAATCGGACTAGTGGTTTAAAAGATATGATCAAAATACCAAACATATGTTAAGCTGAAAGTTAACAGATGAGGTTGAAACTAGAGTGTTAGGATCCAATGCTCAAGTATCAACTCCTAAGAGGTCAAAACTCAAGTTTTGTAACCCACTACTCGAGTGTTGGCTCCAAAATCTCAATACTTGAGTTTATACTTGAGTTTTGCTTCAAGTATTGCAATAGGAAACTCTAAAAACTCATCTCATACTTGAGTGTTTGAATTTGTACTCGAGAATTAACTTCAAGAATCAATTCTAAACATCCAAATGAAGCTTAGATGAAGGGTTAATCAATGTATAATGATAAAACATCTATTTGAAATATTTTAACATTCAAAATGAGTTATTTAGTTGCATCATCCTCCAATTAAAAGAATGCACAAATATAGTGGTAAATCAATATGCAATATAAAACTTTTTGCTCTTTTATATTTGACATTATGAAAACTAATCATATCTAACATTCTCCCCCTTTTTGATGATGACAAATCCATCATGAAAATATGTACGAATATAAAAGCTATGCAACATATTTTTCTTAACTATCTCTCCCCCTATTTGGCATCAACAAAAGTTTGAAATATTGGTTTAAAAAAATGAAATGTGTTGCTCTTCCTTTGAATTCCAATTAAGTTTCAAATAATTTGTAAATGTATTTAAGTTTCAAACAAAGGAAGGTTTTCAAGAAAAACACATTTGAAATAGATTACTAAGGTTCAAAAATGGATTTGAAAGGAGGACTTAGAAATTGAATGGAGCATTTGAAAATAGATAAATTTGCAAATATCTCATGTACCCTTAATAGAAACCAAAGATGTTAAAACATACTTGAAATATAAAGGAGTTTAGAAATACTCATTTGATTTGGCAAATTGACGATTGATCTTTGAAGTCTATTGCCATCCTCTCTTGTTGTTTCCATCGTGCTTGTGCTATCTATGTAGCTCAGTGTTATTTTCAAGATTCTTCCATTGAGTTGAGCTTTCATCCATATTGGCATAGGTGATGTTGCATTGAAGGAAGTTCCCAATGCAACTTGTGACAAGCATCAACAATGAGTCTGATGAATAGTTTCCAATTCTCCTATCATAATGTTAAACTCATTCTTGCAAGGAGATTGGTTAGCACAAACAAGTATGAAATATTTCTTTGGTTGAAAAATAATGAGCAGGAAAGGAAAATACATCATCAAAACTAATATGAGAGATGAGCTTTGGTTGAAAAAATGAATGAATGAACTGACATGATTTTATGTAAATATGAGAGATGAG
>JANTPZ010153292.1:17417-35812 GCA_025593235.1 Vachellia pachyceras | reverse complement strand
CTTCAAAATGCATTCCCCAACAAGCATATAAACATCCACTCAACTCACCCCATCTAATCCTTTTTTTCTAATGACAGGAAAAATGATATAAATAAAACTTAAAAAAAATTACAAAGTACCATAAGATATATGATATAAAGTATTTCTAAAAACTTTAAAATAAAGGGAATGGGGCTAAAGATCTAAACATACTGGTTCGTTTGAAAATATGATAGAAAAATATTTTTACGTAAGCCAAGGTAAATATGTGAAGGAGATTGATTGTGTTTGAAAGAGCTTTTGAATTCCCCAAACGCACATTCAACTATATTTTTCAGCAAAACGAGATAATCTCCTTAACATATTTACCTCGATTTACGTAAAAGTACTTCTTTACCGCATTGACAAACAAGCATATTATCTCGTTTTGCAGAAAAATACTATTGAATGTGTTTTTTATTCTACTCAACGCTTTGCCAAACAAACTAAATATTAAACTCATCCGATCCAGTTGATTTTAATCTTACCTTAACCGAAAAAAATAAAATATTAATTAAATTCAAGAAGCTTGGAGTGAATATTTAAAAATTATATACAATATTAAATTGGCTTTCCTTACCCCTAATAGTAATAATTAGGCATTGGACTTTTATGCTCATGTCTATGTGAGCCAAGCAGAAACCTGCAACTAGGTTTGGTATTTGACTTTAAAGGTGACAATCTGAGGATCAAGAATGATTGTAATTAATGGCACACAATGGTATGGCCACAAAACTTTCCTTCTCCTTGTTAAGTTAAAGTGAGAAAGAAACATTGAATTTTCAAATTTTATAGCTTTAAGATGATAAGAAGCCAAAATAGTACCATCATATTACCCCATGTAGACTACTTACGTGCATACATTGGAATTGCCTTCTAAGTCTGAATGTGACACTTGTGTGTATATACACAACCTAACTCAATCCAATTAATTCAACATAGTTGTATATTTACATGCAATGTTCTAGAAAACATTTGTCAATGGTCTTGACTCTTCCAATATGCCTTTAGATTTAGTCAGTAATTTGCAATTTTCGGATTGGAATCTACAGTTCAAAAGGTTCAAATTTAACAGTCAAATATAGTTAAATTCTTTTTCAATGGATTCGTTGCATGAGACCTTTCACTTTACATATCCCATGCATGCTCTTTCGTGGACTTCTTCTTACACTTACTCATGTCATCAATCTTCTTAGCCTTCATACCCTTACATTTTAAAGAATTTATCTTTTTACTTTATAATATAAATTGATGAGTGTAAGCTCCTAAATATACCCAAAAAAAAAAAGGTGTACGTAGTTGGCTATTTATACAGAGAGAGATGAAGAGTATAATTATAAGATGCAAGATGGAATTATCAGATTGTAAATTATCCACTTTGAGAATACAGGGTCTTATATTTCTTGTTTCTTTCTTTTCTTATAGGAGGATGGGTTCAGCTGAGGTATTGTGTTTTATATGCATGAGAAGAATTTAATACTAATACTCCATTTTTTACATGCGACTGTTTATGTAGAATGTAAAAATAGACAACACAAATAACATTTCATGAATTAAAGATTGGGCTTGAATGATATCGAAAAAATAATTGGGCTTGATTATTGGTTGGTACCGTCCAAGCCAATAGGCCCAGTTATCTTCTTTACAGGCCAACAGTTTAGCTTATCAGCGATTAAAATGAGAAATGACGGCCCAGATCATTTTTTTGTTACAAACAATTTGTGAAAGGGGTTGAGCTCACCCATGATCCAAGAGCAGGGTACATAACTCATGATCTAATGGGACATATCCCTGCAGATATTGGAACATGTCAAGTAAGTCCTTTAAATCTCGGCCCAAATCATTTAAATAAAACATGCATGCACATGTACCAAAACGTTTATAGCCCGTTTGGTTCGATTTCATAAAAGAGGTAATCTTGATACAATGGGTTGCAATGTAAAAGGAATTACATTTTGTAATTTTGATCACATCAAATTAATGCATCTAGATTACACTACCACAAATGATGACTGGGGATGCAAATATCTTGCAATCCATGTGAAAAAACATAATTACCATTATAATTTTTAATATTGATTATAATGGCATTTTTAATGAAATAAGCATAAACCCTACCATTTTCTTTTTTTTTTCTTTTTCATTCTCCTTGAGCGTTTTCGTTGCTCCTGTGCTGTGGCGGTTTGTGAGCTAATGTTCTCCATCAATTTTCTTTTTTCCTTTACCTGGTCAGACTGTTCACACACACTGAAAGTGAATATGACAAAAGTTCGGATTGTATGTCTAAGCTGAGATTTTTCTTTGCCTAGTCGGACTGTTTATATCTATATATATATATATATATTTGCCGATGTTTCTATCTATATTTACTGAAAGCGAATATGACCAAAACTTCGGATTGTATGACTAAGGTGAGACCTTTCTATTTAATTTATATAAAAAATTGTCTTCTTAAAGTTCTTCGATAATTGAAATTTCTCCCAAAAGCTTGAACGGATGGAGATTCCTGTACTTTCTATCACTTTGATTCTTTTTGCTCATCTGATAATTCGTATGGATTCTTTCATAGCAACGACAACTGATTATTGTAAAATATAATTACTTTTTTAATGTTAGAATTCATATATATATATAATTTATATATCCATAAATGTGCTTTCTCTAATGTTTATTGATGAGTAATAACCTTGTTTATGTTGGGCACAGTTAATTATGGATGAACACGAACAAGAAATAATATTTCATACAATGGTCAGTTGCCTTATGATTATTTATGTTATACGGGAAATTCTCCCTGGGACGATGTTTAGTGTGGCTGTATATAGCACTAGACATATACAGAACCGATCTTACACCCCTTGATATTCACAAGAAACAAAGGTGCTTTGGACAAATAGTGTATGGTAGTGATATAACTTGTTTCAACCAAACTATGATATATGGAACTACATTTTTTCGCCTTTGTAGTATGTTAGAGACTATAGCTAGTCTTAAACCAACTCGGCATATATTAGTGGATGGGCAAGTTGCAATCTTCTTGCATATACTTGCTTATCATGTGAAAAATAGAGTTATTCAATTTGAGTTTGGAAGGTCCGGAGAAACCACAAGTCAGTATTTTAAGATAGTTTTAAAAGCAAGCATTTGTCTTTTTAAAGTGAGTTATTTATAACACCCGAGCCAATTCTTGAAGATTCAGTTGATTAGAGGTGAAAGTGGTTCAAGGTAAACATAAATTCTATGTGTTCATAGATCATGTCAAATTTATATTTTAATGAATAATTGTTGATGGAACTCACACAAGGGTTCAAGTACCCATAGAAATAAAGGGTAAGTATCAGAAAAGAAAGGGGGACATAAGCACCAATGTTCTTGGCATTTTCCTATGTTTAGAATGGAAACACGAAAGGATAATAGTAAGGGAAGATAGCATGCTGGTTGAATGTCTATTACAATTAAAAATCGATGAAAAATTTGTCGCGGATATAGGGTTTAGTACAGATTATTCGAAAAAGCTAGAGGAGATGCTAGAACTAAAGCTTCCAAGATGTGGTTTAAAAGCAAATCCTCATATAATGTCTAGGTTGAGGAAATTCAAAAGTAATGACAGCTTGTATATGATATGGTGCAAAATAAAAACACTTTTGGCTTTGGATGGGATCCTGATAAGAAGGGTGTAACAGCCGAAAGTCATATATCAGATGAATATGTGAAGATGATTGTGTTATATGTTATTATTGATGTTTGGTGATGATGCTTAAATTATTACATCATTTTGTTTTTTATTTTTAGACTAAAAAAGAAGCTGGAAATTTCAGGAATAGATGCTTACCCTATTTTAAAGAGTTCTCGCATGTTTGGGCTAAGGATCATGCAGCAAGATTGGGAGCAGAGATGCTTGCATCTCTTGGTGAGAATGATGAAGAAAATTCTAGAATTGAAGCAGAAGTCAATGATGAATATGTACTATACGCTTATACAAATTTAGCTTCAAATGAGCAGCAAACTTTGCATCCAACTGATGTCCACACATTAGGGTTGGGAATTGCAGGTTGGACCCGCATCAGCCTACCAAAATTAGCGGGCTAATTTCATCCCACTACCTCTAAGTCACAAGTTGGTGGGCCAACTCGCCTAACCCGCTTTTTATTTATATTTTTTTTTGCTTTTTATTCAATATTTTTACAAAAAAAAAAGTAATATTAAATCATATTTTTAGGAAATTATTGAACATTTATTAATAGATTTGGAAAGAGAATAACATAAATATGCAATCTTTTAAGAAAAATTGGTAAAAAAGGAAAAAGAAATTTATTTTTATAAAAATAAAAAATAAAAAAGTTGGCGGGCTGCGAGTTGTGGCTTTTAGCTGCCAACCCGTGCGGGCCAGCCCACAACCTGCTGGTTGGCCGCATTCCCAACCCTACCACACATTTGCAAAATGAAAGAGAAGGAGTAGTTGGGATGCTGTCAAGTTGCTTGCTGATGCATTGAAGGAATATTCTTTCAAGATAGACAACACAATATGAAGTTTGCTGGCAATTTATGTAGGGAATTTGCAGAAATGAGAAAGGAGTTAAGAAGAATAGGTCCTATTGACTTAGATAGAGTAGAGGAGATATATAGGCAACTTATGAGAATAAAAAGTCTCACGTGGAGTGAGATTAACAAGTTTCATGTGAAGATAATCAAGTCTCTATCACTAGTGGTTGTATTCTCACTAGAATAGATGATTGCCAGGGTGAGTAGTCTTCTAGAATATATGTGTATCACATTTAGATACTTTTGTTATTTTTAAGGTTGTAAGGATTATTTCAACCCTTTTTATTTAAATTAATAAAGATACTATATGACTATTTCATTCTTATGGATGGATTTAACATTATCCTCCTAGCTCAATTCAATATTTATACACAAATTATACTTCTTATTGTAATCAATATATATAGACAGTTTTAATTAACAAACATGTATTAACTAATACACACACATATTTAAACAAATGCTACCAATGGGAGTACTACCACACTGCTAAAGGACAATGGCATCACCTAGCTACCTTTTGTTTAGATCTTGTTCCCCTCTCCTTCATTTATGTATAGATACAATTTATATGGGTTGTTATAATATATATATATATAAGCATTTTTAATTAATAAATTGTTTCAAACATGTGAACAAGGGGTAATTTTGTTTATTGATTTATCGGTGTATGTGCATGGGTTATATATATTTGTGGGGGATAGACAAATCTAATTCATTATATATGTGTACGTAGATAGGGATAATTTTATCTTTTAATATATTATTATTACCTATTCATGTGTTCTTTGCAATCCAACCAACACTATCAGAAAAATGTTATTTAGAAACGAAAAAATATGTCGCTAAATAGCTATTTTCCACAGAAAATTTTTATTTAACGACAGAAAATATTACAGACCTCCGTTTTAGCGACGAAAAATAGCTATTTAGCGACGGATTTTCTATCGCTAAATATCATTTTTTCTAGTAGTGCAAACATGTTTATATGCATCACATTTCTTTAATAGTGAACCAAAGAGACTCATGTGAACATCATTACATTATATTCCATTACATTCCTTAGGATTCCGTGAATTAAATACCCGCTACAAATATTTTCTCATGATTCCCGCATTGGCCTTTATTTGCTGTGGTTTACCCGAAATGTTGCAACATTAGTGATGGGTTTGACTATATGTGTACCACTTGTCACTGGGTTTTGCAAAGATTTTTAGAACCAATGTCTTTTATAGCTGTTTTAACCATTTAAATATACAAAATAACCACTTCTGATACTGTCTTTTCTTGAGTCGAAGTGGATAACGTTGTAGTTTGGCAGTGAATCAGTGACTGAAGAAGGCGTTTGGCAGATAATAGCTCCGTTTGGGAACGCGATAGAGAAGTACTTTTACTCTAACCGAGGTAAATATGTGAAGGAGATTATCTCATTTTGCCGAAAAATACTGTTAAACGTACTTTTGGGTGAGAGTTAAACTTTGAATGGAGTCAATATAATGCTAAGATAGAAGAAGAAGAGAGGTAGAAACACAGATAAGAGGAGTCACTTTCGAGAATCCAAGACGGCTAACAAGATCACGTCTCAGACGGTTTTTAATCATTTAAGGAAGAAACTCTTGACAACTCAAACAAACCTTCCCAATCACACACACACACACACACAAGATGCAACTAACTAAACATGTATAGATATTTATTTTCATCATCCTGGAGCACTACAGTTTGATCCGATAGCGCAGCTTCACATCGATGTTGGATTTATCATGACGTGTATGGCAGTAATCAGTATATATAGGAATGAGTTGCGGTGGCGATAATTACGGGTTAATTTGCTGATATATATAGATAAATATTTACACAAAGTGTCACCTCATCCATTTTCAGTCCAATAAAAATGTTTCAATTGTCCCTCTATTATGAATCACGATCCTATAAATTTCTCTTAATTGTTTTTTTATATCTATAGAAGAAGAGAAATAATTAGAAAAAATTTATGGGATAAGTGATAAAAAAGGATATTTAGAACCTTTTCATTAGGCAGAACACTCTCGAAGTATCTAAGTATTTATATATATATATATATATGTATATGAATTGAATATATGAGAGTTAATGAATCAAATTTCTGTGCCGACTTGAGCCATCGTTGTCTCTCAGACACAGTGATTTGTTGAGACCACATGTTATCATTATCCTCATCACCTTGACTCATCCTTTCTTGTCTTCTTCAGCGACTTTTCACTCTCCTAATTCCATCTCACATGCATGCCTTCCTCTATCTTCAAACAATACCCATCAACTTTCATGCGTATGAAATTGACGCATACATTAAAAATAACTCATATCTTGGGTTCGTGTGAAATGGAGAAAACACTTTTGAAAAAACTATACGATGATAATTGACTCAGACTCATATGAATAGCTATACCAAATAAATTTACATATTAAATTACTATACTTCTTTTGGTTATTCAAAATTTGAATAACATTAATTATATATGTTTTAAGAAACTCAGACTGCATATAGAACAAAGTTCTCTAGTTACTACTGTTTCCAGTTTCATCCGAGTTGTAACTTAGCCTCCTTAAATTCTTGGATGACTTGTATACGCGTGTTTTTTATTGAAATGGGCGAGCTTTGATGCGATGAATATAAATGATATAGATTTTAGATGTTAATTTTAGTATTAATGTTTATGAATAAAATAACTAAGATTAAGTTAAAAAAAAGTATCCAACTATTAGTTGATATGATCACATTCAGAAATGCAAAGAAACATGGCCATGTCATTATTATTGTTGAGAATTTAGATGATTATTGACACGAATTGCCAATATTACGTATAAAATCTTGCTAATTATTTTGCTGCTGAAAAGAATAATATAGAAATTAATAAGTTAGCATACTTGTAATATGTATTTATATAAGTAGTGTAATTTTAGTAAATTATTTTTAGTTTTTCAATTTTTCATGTAATTGCTTGGTATTGGATCAATATCATTTTTATCATCTTTCATCCATCACAAAGAATTTATGCAGATAATGGCTTCGGCATACCTTTAAAATATCTAAAAAACAATAAAAAATTATGAATATTTAAAAATCTGACCTTTGTATGAAGTTACAATCAACTTTAAAAAGAAGAAGTTAGAATCAATAATTAGCGATTACTCTATGATTAATAATGATTTGACATTTTACGCACAAATTTTTAAAATCATACTTTAAAACTTTCAAGCGTAACAATTACATGAGGGTCCAAGTAGATGGAAGACCATGTTTGCATCCATTTGGAGCTGTGAGAATGGTTAGGGGCAATCCCATGAATGGATATCAAAACAAGGGCTGAAAACAATAAATTTACAGTGATGCAGCAGGTGCAATGCTTAATTATCGATAATTATTAATCTAGTTTGTTATTTAATTATTCCTTTATTTATTATTTATTTCAGGATATTTGTTATTATTTCAATAATTATTAATTTTTAGGATTTACTATTAGTCAGCCTTGACATTTTCAAAAACAGGGTTTCTTTGTTCTCTTTTCTTCGTATTCTCACTTGTTTGTTTGGGAACACCGTTTCTCCAACGGTACACGTAAGTCAAGACAAAACCATTTCAAATTCTATAAAAATCATCTTAAAATCTATAAAAACTATCTTGAAATTCGTAAAACCATCTTGAAATCCTTAAAATACCTTAAAATCTGTAAATTTACTCCTCCCAACGAAATTTCCAAAGACACTCACCTTCTCCTTTCACCTTTCCCGTTTCTTTCTCCCACTCTCATTCTCTCGTTCATCACCATACAATCTTAAATGACATAATGCTTTATTATAAGTTAAAAGTTGAGTTCAATTTCGGGGGAGAGGTTGTGAATTCAATTCCACTGTTAGTGGGTTTATTTGGGAAAGAGTTAAATAAGGTCAAAAATAAGTTCAACATTATTTTTTTGTAAAATGAGATAATTCTTTCTACATATTTATCTCGATTTACTTAAAATTATTTTTCTACCGCGTTCCTAAACAAACTCAATATTTACTGTATGATTGAAAAAAAAAAGTGTAGACCCCACTTGATGAAGTAATTAATGAATGTCTATGGTGTAATAGGCATCAAAACTATGGCTTTTTTTAGGGTCAATTTTACTTAATTGATATAAAAATTATTTTTTATTGATTAATGAATGTAGACCCCACTTGATGAAGTAATTAATTAATGAATGTTTTATTGATATAGCATCATAGGCTTCCTTTTTTCGCAAATACTTGTACAACTTGGTCACTCAACCTGTCTCATCGATCTCATGTCTCTTTCAGTATCTATGTTCAAAAGTGAACACTCCCTCACCATTTTAATATTAGCTTCTATGTCTTCCTGCGCCGAAAAGTAATATTTTTAATTTGCAAAGAATTCAAAAGGCCAAAGCATGCAGTTTCAAACTTTACATCTGTTACTTGTGTAAGCTACATTTTATTAATTGGATTGGCAGTATACCAATGTTATACTCTTTCCACTTCAAAAGCTCCATGATTAAGGGTCTTTAAGAAACTCTTTTTAGCATAATTCGCACAGCAAAAAAATCTTACATATCTAGAATTAAAGGATTCTACATTTCTTAAACAATTTAAAAAATAAACTATCCTCAGTAGATGGCATTTAGGAAAATCACAACTAATTTACAGGGATTAAAAAATTATTTAAATTTTCCTTTTATTTTGTAAAAAATGTATATGATTTGATCAAAAATAATTTATCTGATGATTAATATAAAAGTTAAATAAATATTAAAAAATTAATTATTTTTAAAATATGTTAATTTATTTGAAGGACCAATTTAAATTATCTACATTGGATGATACTTCCTAATAAAATCTCTTTTAATACGTGTAGTTAATATAGATGTTTTAAAAAAATTAAAAATTTTGAAGACAAATGAGTAAAATATTATATGTAAAATAAAAAATTCCTGCAATAGCTTAACATTAAAATCATAAACCCCTCCTTATATTAATCAATAAGAATAATTTAAAAAAGTTATAAGTTCACGAGAAATAAGGTGAATCAAAGTCATATCTTTATGAAAGGTATATCCCCCTAAGCAGCTCTAAATCCAAAAGGACTAAATTTTATTAATTAGTTTTCCTAGTGTATAATTAAAGTTAGTTAAACAAAATTTATACTTTCAGCCAGATGGATGTCGTATAATGATTGTATGTGTGTTTGGGAATTACGTTGGCAGAAAAAAAATTTACGGATTTCTAAATGGTTTTACGATTTTAAAATAATTTTTACGACTTTTAAAATAGTTTTATTTCGATTTACGTGTTAGGAAAGAAATAATTAAAAAGATTGAGCTTTAGCGTGCATTCATGTATATGTGCTCACCCACTAGGCCCCTACCGTAGGCCCCTACCTAAATCATCCGTCTAATTCCACCAAATTTGCAGCCTCCAGTGACTAAATTCAGCATTGAATTCAATTTATCTTAATTGGAACCTAGTTGGGTAGGACCCCGTTCCCTGCTACACTTAATTAATATAGGGAGCTAAAGATCTTGACTGTTGACTTTTCAATCTGTTTTTTAAATGATATTTTTTAACAGAAAATCGAATTTTCTTAAAAATAATAATTATGAAATCATCTTTATTTTATACTCTATGCCCACTAAAATAAATTTTTTTAAAATATATATATTCTTAAAAATTAAACTTTAAATTTGGACTGTCCAACGGAATAAAAAAAAAAATTTAGACTGTCCAAATCAGATTTAAATAATCCATATTTGATTAGTTAGAGATCGGTTTTAGTCGAAGATGAGATATGCGAAACTTGAGGAGAGACTGTTCTATTACATTTTGTACATAGCTCAGGTATATGGGATCAAATTTGGCATATCCTTTGGTTTACAATCGGGTAATAAATAGTAATCTGAATTTAAACAAGAACAAAAATAATATATAATTTATTCTGACTTTGACCACCTATACCGCCATCAACGAGTGGTTGGTGAAGCTCCATAACAGTGCATTTTGAAGCCGCAGACAGTGCAAGTCATGGAGGAGTTAAAAAGTCGTAGAAAAACACTTATTAGCCCAACAAAAACAAAACTCGTGTGAGGGATGTTAATCTTCTATTACACATATGTATACATGTGGAATATTTGTTAGTGAGAAGAGAAAAATATTAGGGAAATTTATTTTGAGGTCCTAAATAAAAAATTTATTTACGAAAAGATCTTATGAATGAAAATATTTATTTTGAGGTCTCAAGTGTTAGTGTTGACAACATGAACTCTTTATATCGATAACAGCATACGCTGGTGTTAACTACACCATGTGCGATAATAACAACACTATGTGCTAATAATAACAACACTATACGCTGTTATTGATAATATGAGATCCTGCCTTGAGACCTCAGAATAAATATTTTCATCCATGAGACCTTTTCGTAAATAAGTTGCTTATCTGGAATCTCAGACTAAATTTGTCAAAATATTATCATGAATAAAAGTGGAATCAATAAAAATAGAATACAAACACTAAAATGTGATGTATTATCTGATCACTAATACTCTGACTATCTTTATATATATTATTAATTTCTCTATCTTTAGAAGAGTTTAATAAGGAGAAACCATGTACTTATCCCATCGATAATATTAAACTGCGACTCTCGTAGATTGTCTGCCATCAGATTCATTCAAAATAGAAGGTGTGTCAAATATGATTATCATTATACTAAACAAGTTAAATCTTACTTAACAAGTTAATTTTTCGTAATGTAATGAATCAAAATTTAAATTCATAAGAGGTGTGTTAGTTTCTTACGACATTATAAATCAAAATTTCAATTTATAAAAGGTGCCTATATCAAATCCTGCTTTGAACATGATTTGTCTTTGTTAGAAAACAATGCTTATACTTGATATGAATTAAGATTCAGTATTAAATCATATTTTGAATAAGATTGTCTCTGATAAGATAATACAAAATATAATTAACATCATCATCCCTTGAAAAAGAAAATCTAAATACTGAATGTTTCCGGCTGCAACAACTTTTTAAATTGGGCATATTTATTTAGGGACAAGAGTTGGTGGTGTAGTCTTATGTATTGAAGGAAGGAGAACCACTCAAAATAAAAACAAAGGTGTTAGCTGTGAGATTCTTAGGGAAATTCAATAAAAGCCGCCCCCACAACAAGGCTAATAGAGCACGTTTTGTTTTGATTTTCCATTGTCCAGTCAAGCACGTTTCTGATCACTTTGAAACAATGATAGAATTGAGATCATTGCTCCCCTAGTTCTTATCACCCATCTTTAATCAAAAGCCCTTATTCATACCCTCATTTTCAAAATTCTCTTTTAATACTCCATCTATAATCCATTGATTAATTTGAAGATATAGCTAAAGTTCAAATAAATTACTTTAAATTATGCATATTTATCATTTTTTAAAGTTAATTTTCATAATCTTAAAATTGATACATAATTTAATGGCACATATAAATATTTAAGAGAGATGATGCATCATATGTTATAATCAAATAATTTATTTAACTTTCTTAATTTCTTCAAATTAGTTATTTGTGTTTTATATGAAGGGTTGGAGGTAGTACCTTTTTGAGTTTTCATGATACTACGATTCATATGATAAGGGTAATTTAACTAATTTGGATAGATTAAATAATTGGAGTTTGTTATTGATTGAACTATAAGAATGAGACATCCCACTTTAAATATAAAAACCAGTTAACTAGTTTGTTTTAGTTCTTTCTTACATAACATGAATTTGTTTTAATTAATTATAAATGTGAGATACTAATATTTTTTGTCTCTCACATTAATGATTTTTTTTCAAATTATTTTTAGAAGCAGTTTCTAATGTGAATAAATAAAATGAGAGGCACTTTAAAAAACTAATGCAAATTTTAATTTATTTTATCAATAGCTAAATTCACTAATTTTTAATATGTGTGAATTAATTATTCATCCTATATATTTAAGAAAAATTAATAAGTTTGATCAGGCTTTAAATTTATGACTAAAAGATCAAGTAAAAGATTGATATTATATAAGAGTTATATAACCAATTTGTAAATATTAAAAAAAGTAGTTAAATGAGTTATTTATAATAAATTTATGTTGGTGGGTGATTTCCTTCAAAAAAAAATCCTTTATGCTATGTTTTGTATGGTGGAATTGAGGGGAGGAATTGGAAATGGAAATGGAATTCAAAATGGGTAGAAATGAATTCCATGATATAACCCATGAATTGTATTCAATTCCATGGAATTGATTTTTTTGACCCCTTATTTTTTTCTATATTTATCTCCATCTCCATCTCCATTTCCATTCCCACCAAAATTAATTACAGCGTACCAAATGAGCCATTATTGTTAAGTGAATTGACTCCAAAGATTTTTACAAATCGTCCTTTAACAACGTTTTTATGTAGTTGATGAATTTGAATACATAACCTTATAAGTTATGAGTTATTTCTTTATCAACTGGATCAGCTTTTGTGGATTTTAAGGACTACGGACAATAAATAGTGATACAATGAGGAAATAATTATAAATTTAGTAGAGAAAATAAATTGAAATATTGTATTTATCACCTGAAGAAATTAAACCTCTTAGGACTGACCCCAATATTTCATGTGGACCTGGGCGAAGAATGGCCGAATCTAACACTGACGATGCAAATAAAGAAAAGCAAAAAGCCAACTTAGTATCCATCATAATAAGGTGAAGACCTTTCAGGATGTCTTTCACATGGACTAAATTCATCAGAATCCGTTCTCTCTCTGACTACTTGCCAATTAGAACACCCTAGCTCTCGTACCAATGTTAATTTCCCATCTGTGCAGCCCCTGTGACACATCATCGCTGCTAATAAATTAAAAACTGTCGTTTTGTCTTACGAATAAGATCAGTGCGTGCGTTTGTCCCAAAAAATACAAAAGATCACTGTGTGCGTGTGAGTGTGAGAGAGAAAGAAGAGAGAGAGAGAGAGAGAGATGACAAAACAATGAACCTATCTCCATATCCATGAATCCCCTTTAAAAGTTTCCACTGGCAATGACTACGGAATATGAATGGAAGCTCTCTCGTGGAATTTATATCAGCATCGTCATATTACTTTACTCTTTCTTTCCCCCTTTAGAAAGGTATTAGAGAGCTTATATAGTTTCTCCTTTGACTCTTACTCGCCCCCCTAAATTGGGTTACAGTGTGAAGCCTTGTTAAACTTTAGACCTGGTCCTTGTAATATATCTTGTGTAGACCAATTTGCTTTCAAACTCTATATCTGCTAGACCGGCTTCTTCTTCAGTTATTACACACATCCATATATATAGAAGCCTAGTGTTTCAGGGTTATTGTCTGTAAAATCACTCATGTCTGCTTCAAAGAGTGAGAGTAGTTGTAGTGAAGATGATAATGAACTTAGGAGGGGACCTTGGACTCTTGAAGAGGACAATCTGTTGACACAGTACATCTCTACTCATGGGGAAGGACAATGGAATTTGGTGGCAAAACGTTCGGGTAAATAATAATACTGAACTCTGAAGCAAATTGAAATCTCTCTGCTGATTCTATCTGATTCATTTTCTTCTCTCTTTTTTGGTGGGTGATCAGGGTTGAGGAGGACAGGAAAGAGTTGCAGATTAAGATGGCTTAATTATCTGAACCCACAGGTAAGGCGAGGAAATTTATCCCCAGAAGAGCAGATTTTGATCCTTGAACTCCACTCGAAGTTGGGGAACAGGTAGCTATTCTAATCCTGTCATCCTATGATGAATAATTCTTAACTAGTGTTATATATCAACCTTTTAACTTTCATTGGGTTTATGGGATTGTTTGATTTTTACTAGGTGGTCGAAGATTGCACAGAATCTTCCTGGCAGGACAGACAATGAAATCAAGAACTACTGGAGAACTCGGATTCAGAAACAAGCAAGACACTTGAACATTGACACAAACAGTTCAGAGTTTAAAGAAATCGTCAGGCGATTTTGGATGCCAAGATTGCTGCAGAAAGCAAGAGAAACAGCTTCTCCTCCTCCTCCCCTCGCCTCGGCAGCCGTGACGTCTATCCAAAACCAAACGACGATTCCTTTGCCTATTGACAACGTTTCTCATCAGTGTTCACAAATAGTAGGGACAGTGTTACCATCACAGGTTCCTTCTTGGCAGGGATCTTTTGTGATGAATGAAACAGTTCAAAACAATTCATGCATGTCCTCTTCTTCCTCGGAATCATCAAACATCCCAGAAGTGTCTCAATTTCAGGCCTTGGACAACAGTGACAACAACATAAGCTCCTTTATGTATGATGGCTACTATGTTAATAACAATGCATACGACATGGAAACATTCGATCTTGGAATAACAACAACAGTGACAACAGCTGAGGCTATGGCAGGAAACTGGATGAACAACAATGATGTTGCATCATTTAGCAACATGTGGGGCATGGATGAACTGTGGCAGTTCAGAAACTTGCAAGAATAAGAATTTAGGGGTTCTAGTTCTTTTTGTGATCGATTGACCAAACACTATATATATCCCATGATGTTATTTGTTATCTGATATGAAGCAACTGTCAATAAAATAGATTTATGTAGAGGGGATTGATTATTTGGTGTGCAAGATTGGTGTTGTTGTTGCTCTAGTTGTTCTCTGCCCTGTTTGTGCTCTGATGTATTGGTTTCTGCTTTGATGTCATGAGAAGATTCAACATTTGCAAATGGCATATAATTGGAAATTTTAGTGGAAAATGATTTGAAATTCATTATTTCCCTCACTTCTCAGCACAGTGCACAAAGTCACAGAAAGTATTAGAAGTATCAACACCTGGAAACTTGTTGACAAAAAAAATCAACTTTTAGAAACTTGTGGATTAAGGTTGCTTACATGAATGGTACATTGCCTTGAAACACTCGCACAGAAACAGAGACATTCGTGGTCCAGTGTCCTTTTGAACAAGAAGCATGGATAAAGAAAGTAAAAACACTTTTTTCATAATTAATTATAACAGTTATTAATATATCTAGCGTTGGAAATTCCTTAATTTTTTTTGTCTTTTTTCTCCCTAAATACAAGGAGATGAAAAAGAAATATTTTGTTCTACAATGTAGGAAATCTTATTTGAAGTAGTGTTAGACATTAAATATAAGCATTTCTCTAACAAGAATTTGATTCTTGATTCACCATGTTGCAATAGACTAGTCTCAAAATCAATCTTTTTTTATGGGGAAAGAAATGTTAAATAAAGGCTAAAGTATACTTTTAGTCTTTTATATTTACGTCAAGTTTCATTTTAGTCTTTTAAGTTTAAAAAATATATTTTCCATCCCTCAAACTTAACGCCGTTAGTTTCTCCTAACAGAAATTGCTGACTCAAGAAACTTAACACTGTTATTGTAAATCTTTTTATTTTACACAATTTAAAATATAAAATTTTTTATATTATTAAATTAAAATTAAAATGTGAGCATGTTTTATCAACGTTTTATTGCACAGTTATCAATTAAATTTGATGAGTCAGCAATTTGCATTAAGAAAAACAAATGGCGTTAAATTTAAGGGACTGAAAGTGTATTTTTTAAACTTGAAGGACTAAAATGAAACCTGATGCAAACATAAAAGACTAAAAGTATACTTTAACCGTAAATAAATTGTTCTTTGTTTTTTTTTCATTAAAGAACCTACGAGAAATGTTCACAATAATGAAAGCCCAGCAGATCAGCCTGAAGCCCAATTATACAGACACAAAAGAACCTAAAGCCCAAATACGATGAAAAACCACAAAACAATTGTTAGTAACTATGTTTAATTTCAAGAATTGATAAAGTTACGTGGATGGAAAAGGGGAATAATAAAATACTCCCTTCATATTAAATATAAATCCTCACACTGTATTTTACACTTTAAATAATGTTTTTATATTTAGCACAGATTTGATTTATTATTTAACTTTAAATGTTAAATTTTTAATTTTTTTTTACTTTAGTATGTGAGTTGAAAGTCTGCTAGCCATTGAAATCATGTCATCAAATAATTCACCAAAAGATGATATCCTTTTGTTAGTGCAGGAAAAGATCAAGAGGGGGTGAATTGGTCTAATTTAAAATTTTAGAAATTTAAAATCAATTTAAAACAATGCAGCTGAGAGATGAAGGAGAAGATGGACAAACAGATTTATCCTGGTTCGGTCCTTCTGACCTACGTCTAGTCCCAGAGCACTTCTGAGCTTTCGTAATCCACTAAATCAAACCAATCAGGTACAACAGCCTTTACAATGGAGAATTACACTCCCCCTTACTATTCGTAATAAAACAGAGTCTCACACTCTCTGTTTTTCTCTTAACTTTCAAACCAAATCTCAACCCAATATGTTCAAGGTCCCAACCTTGAATTAACTCTCAGAATTACAAAAGATTTTGCTATAAGAATCTCTCTTAAAGAGTTGATAGCAATAAATGAAGCTCGGAATGTGAATTGAATGATATTACAGAGAAACAGACCAAAGACTTTTAATGCTCGTTAAAGAATTGTTGTCTCTGCAATGAATGCTTGAAGCCTTTTATAGATGAGACAAATAATGTTGCCGTTAGATAGAGTTTGTTTCCCGTTACTCTCATCCACCAACTCTTCGTCTTCGTCATTAATGTTGCAATTAATGCTTTCTGAGCAGCGTGGACGACGAAGTCTTGATTCATGCTATCTGTCTGTGGGTACTGTGTTTTTCTCTTCCTATGATCCTGCATTTCAGCATTTATGAGGGTAGGTTAAGTTCAAACGTTGTTATACACTAATAAGGAAAGATACGGAGCAGGTGAAAAGCTGTCAAAGAGAGAAAATAGCCGTTGAGAAAATATACTCGAGTGATTGATCTAAATACTCGAGTGTTGTCTAAGCATTTTGAATTTTATGAAGTAATACTCGAGTGTTCTGAATCAATGCTCGAGTTTTGAAAATACTTTTAAGGTTACTCGAGTGTTGACTGAGAGTATTGAAAAGATTTTGAAAGTTTGATGTGAATACTCGAGTGTTAGAAACATTGTACTCGAGTGTTGAGAATACTTTCAGTTGATACTCGAGTGTTTAGAAGAAAATTAGAAGTGAAATCATTTGAAATTTCTTAATACTCGAGTGTTGAAAACATAATACTCGAGTGTTGTCCATTACTCGAGTGTTTAGATGGAAGTGTTGAGTTTTTGAGAAGAAGAGGCTCGATACTCAAGTGTTCAGAAATCAACACTCGAGTGTTGTCAACACTTTCACCTAATACTCGAGTGTTGTACTTGAAGTGTTGTCTCTTATTTGAAAACTTTTGCTCAATACTCGAGTGTTGAAAAACAAGCACTCGAGTGTTGTCAACACTTCTTCCACAACACGAGTGTTTCACTTCAAGTTCAAGTATTTAGGCTCAATACTCGAGTATTCAACCTTAATACTCGAGTGTTGTCAATACTTCCATTTGTAACTCGAGTGTTCTGCTTGAAGTGTTGAGTATTGGTTTGAAAAATAAGCCCGATACTCGAGTATTGCAACACAGTACTCGAGTGTTGCCAATACTTCAACATCATTACTCGAGTTTCACATGGGAGTATTCTTTCAAAGCACATTTTAACACCAATACTCGAGTATTCAAAATAATCACTCGAGTGTTTGCAACATTTTATCATAGTACTCGAGTTTTCACTTAAAGTGTTGGATTTCAGAAACATTTTTAGCCTTCAATACTCGAGTGTTGAAATCAAGAACTCGAGTATTGTCAACACTTTCAATAAAAACTCAAGTGTTGTTTGAAAGTATTGAT
>JANTPZ010153292.1:0-16834 GCA_025593235.1 Vachellia pachyceras | reverse complement strand
AAAAACTAACCAAATATGTAGAATCATGATTCAAAAATGAGTAAGAGACGAAGTTTCCTTGAATTCTCAGACAGTCAAAAGTTTTCGTACTTTCCGAGCTAAGAAGGCAAAAAAGGACGAGCGACCTTTTTGAAGCAAATTGATGAATTTTCAAAAACTAAACAAACAGCTCAAACCCTCATTCAAAAATGAGTAAGAGAGGAGGTTTCCCCGCAATTCTGAGACAGTCAATGTTTTCGTACTTACCGACCAAAGAAGGCCATAAACGGACGAGCGCCATTTTTGAAGCAACTGGATGAATTTTCAAGAACTAACCAAACATCTAGAACCCTCATTCAAAAATGAGTAAGAGAGGAAGTTTCCACGCAATTCCGAGATAGTCACAAGTTTTCGTACCTTCCGACCTAAGAAGGCCAGAAACGGACGAGCGCCATTTTTGAAGCAACTGGATGCATTTTAAAAAACTAACCAAATATGTAGAATCCTCATTCAAAAATGAGTAAGAGAGGAAGTTTCCTTGAATTCTAAGACAGTCAAAAGTTTTCGTACTTTCCGAGCTAAGAAGGCAAAAAAGGACGAGCGACCTTTTTGAAGCAAATGGATGAATTTTCAAAAACTAAACAAACATCTAGAACCCTCATTCAAAAGTGAGTCAGAGAGGACGTTTCCCCGTAATTCCGAGACAGTCAAATGTTTTCGTACTTACCGACCAAAGAAGGCCAGAAACGGACGAGCGCCATTTTTGAAGCAACTGGATGAATTTTCAAGAACTAACCAAACATCTAGAATCCTCAATCAAAAATGAGTAAGAGAGGAAGTTTCCACGCAATTCTCAGACAGTCACAAGTTTTCGTACCTTCCGACCTAAGAAGGCCAGAAACGGATGAGCGCCGTTTTTGAAGCAAATGGATGAATTTTCAAAAACTAACCAAACATCTAGAATCCTCATTCAAAAATGAGTAAGAGAGGATGTTTCCTTGCAATTCTCAGACAGTCAAAAGTTTTCGTACTTTCGGACCAAAGAAGGCAAAAAAAGGATGAGCGCCGTTTTGAAGCAAATGGATGAATTTTCAAAAACTAACAAAACATCTAGAACCCTCATTCAAAAATGAGTAAGAGAGGAAGTTTCCTCGCAATTCCGAGATAGTCAAAAGTTTTCGTACTTTCCGACCAAAGGAGCCCAGAAACAGACAATCGCCGTTTTTGAAGCAATAGGATGAATTTTCAAAAAATAACCAAACATCTAGAAACGTCATTAAAAAATGAGTGAGAGAGGAGGTTTCCTCTAATTGTGAGATAGTCAAAAGTTTACGTACTTTCCGACCAAAGAAGGCAATAAAAAGGACGGGCACCATTTTTAAAGCAAATGGATGAATTTTCAAAAACTAACAAAACATCTAGAACCCTCATTCAAAAATGAGTATGAGAGGAACTTTCCTAGGAATTCCGAGACAGTCAAAAATTTTTTTTACTTCCCATCCAAAGGAGGCTAGACACGGACGAGTGTCGTTTCTGAAGCAAATGGATGAATTTTAAGAAACTATCCAAACATCTAGAATCCACATTGAAAAATGAGTTAGAGAGGAGGTTTTCTCGCAATTTCGAGACAGCCAAAAAATTTTCGTACCTCCCATTCAAAGAAGGCCAGAAACGAACGAACGCCGTTATGTGAAGCAAATGGATGAATTTTAAGAAACTATCCAAACATCTAGAAACCTCATTCAAAAATGAGTAAGAGAGGAAGTTTCCTCGCAATTCCGAGACAGTCAAAAGTTTTCGTACTTTCCGACCAAAGAAGGCAAGACACGGACGAGCGCTGTTTTTGAAGCAAATGGATGAATTTTAAAAACTAACCAAACATCTAGAATCCTCATTCAAAAATGAGTAACAGAGGAAGTTTCCAAGAAATTCTGAGACAGTCAAAAGTTTTCCTACTTTTCGACCAAAGAAGGCCAGAAATGGACGAGCGCCGTTTTTTAACCAAATGGATGAATTTTAAAAAACTAACCAAACATCTAGAATCCTCATTCAAAAATGAGTATGAGAGGAAGTTTCCTTGAATTCGAGACAGTCAAAAGTTTTCATAATTTCTGACCAAAGAAGGCAAAAAAAGGACGAGAGGCCGTTTTTGAAGCAAATGGATCAATTTTCAAAAATAAAATAAACAGCTCGAACCCTCGTTCAAAAATGAGTAAGAGCGCCATTTTGAAGCAACTCAATGAATTTTCAAAAACTAACCAAACATCTAGAATCCTCATTCAAAAATGAGTAAAAGAGGAAGTTCCACACAATTCCGAGAAAGTCAAAAGTTTTCGTACTTTCCGACCAAAGAAGGCAAGAAACGGACAGCGTTGTTTTTGAAGCAAATGGATGAATTTTCAAAAACTAACAAAACATCTAGAACCCTCATTAAAAAAGGAGTAAGAGAGGATGTTTCCTCGCAATTCCGAGAGAGTCAAAAAATTTTCGTACTTCCCATCCAAAGAAGGCCAGAAACGGACAAGCACCGTTTTTGAAGAAAATGGATGAATTTTAAAAACTAACCAAACATCTAGAATCCTTATTCATAAATGAGTAAGAGAGGAAGTTTCCTCGAATTCTGAGACAGTCAAAAGTTTTCGTACTTTCCGACCAAAGAAGGCAAAACAAGGACGAGCGCCGTTTTTGAAGCAAATGGATGATTTTTCAAAAACTAACCAAACATCAAGAATCCTTATTCAAAAATGAGTAAGAGAGGAAGTTTTCGTGCAATTCTGAGACATTCAAAAGTTTTCGTAATTTCCGACCAAAGAAGGCCAGAAATGGACGAGCACCGTTTTTAAAACGACTGGATGAATTTTCAAAAACTAACCAAACATCTAGAGTTTTCATTAAAAAATGAGTAAGAGAGGACGTTTCCTCGAATTCTGAGACAGTCAAAAGTTTTTGTACTTTCCACCAAAGAAGGGAAAAAAAGGACGAGCGCCATTTTTGAAGCAAAAGGATGAATTTTCAAAAACTAATCAAACATCTAGAACCCTCATTCAAAAATGAGTAAGAGAGGAAGTTTACTCGTAATTTCGAGACAGTCAAAATATTTCGTACTTCTCATTCAAAGAAGGTCAGAAACGGATGAGCGTCGTTTCTGAAGCAAATGGATGAATTTTAAGAAACTATCCAAACATCTAGAATCCACTTTTAAAAATGAGTAAGAGAGGATGTTTCCTCACAATTTCGAGATAGTCAAAAGTCTTCGTACTTTCCGACCAAAGAAGGCCAGAAACGGACGAGCGCCGTTTTTGAAGCAACTGGATGAATTTTCAAAAACTAACGAATCATCTAGAATCGTCATTAAAAAAAGAATAAGAGGATGTTTCCTCAATTCTGAGACAGTCAAAAGTTTACGTACTTTCCGACCAAAGAAGGCAAAAAAATGACGAGCGCTGTTTTTGAAGCAAATGGATGAATTTTAAAAACCTAACTAAACATCTAGAAACCTCTTTCAAAAATGAGTAAGAGAGGACGTTTCCTCAAATTCTAAGACAGTCAAAAGTTTTCGTACATTCCGAGCTAAGAAGGCAAAAAAGGACGAGCGACCTTTTTGAAGCAAATGGATGAATTTTCAAAAACTAAACAAACAGCTCGAACCCTCATTCAAAAATGAGTAAGAGAGGAAGTTTCCCCGCAATTCTGAGACAGTCAATGTTTTCGTACTTACCGACCAAAGAAGGCCATAAACGGACGAGCGCCATTTTTGAAGCAACTGGATGAATTTTCAAGAACTAACCAAACATCTAGAATCCTCATTCAAAAATGAGTAAGAGAGGAAGTTTCCACGCAATTCCGAGACAGTCACAAGTTATCGTACCTTCCGACCTAAGAAGGCCAGAAACGGACGAGCGCCGTTTTTGAAGCAACTGGATGAATTTTAAAAAACTAACCAATTATGTAGAATCCTCATTCAAAAATAAGTAAGAGACGAGGTTTCCTTGAATTCTCAGATAGTCAAAAGTTTTCGTACTTTCCGACCAAAGATGGCAAAAAAGGACGAGCGCCGTTTTTGAAGCAAATCGATGAATTTTCAAAAAATAACCAAACATCAAGAATCCTAATTCATAAATGAGTAAGAGAGGAAGTTTCCTCGAATTCCAAGACAGTCAAAAGTTTACGTACTTTCTGACCAAAGGAGGCCAGAAATGGACAAGCGCCGTTTTTGAAGCAACTGGATGAATTTTCAAAAACTAACCAAACATCCGTCATTAAAAAATGAGTAAGAGAGGACGTTTCCTCTAATTGTGAGATAGTCAAAAGTTTTCGTACTTTCCAACCAAAGATGGCAAAAAAAGGACGAGCGCCGTTTTTGAAGTAAGTGGATGAATTTTCAAAAAGTAAACAAACATCTCGAACCCTCATTCAAAAATGAGTAAGAGAGGAAGTTTCCGCACAATTCTGAGACAGTCAAGGTTTTTGTAATTGCCGACCAAAGAAGGCGAGAAACGGACAAGCGCCGTTTTTTAAGCAACCGGATGAATTTTCAAAAACTAACCAAACATCTAGAACCCTCATTAAAAAATGAGTAAGAGAGGAAGTTTTCTCGCAATTCCGAGACAGTCAAAAAATTTTCGTACTTCCCATCCAAAGAAGGCTAGAAACGGACGAGCGCCGTTTTTGAAGCAAATGGATTAATTTTAAAAAATTACCAAACATCTAGAATCCTCATTCAAAAATGAGTAAGAGAGGAAGTTTCCAAGCAATTCTCAGACAGTCAAAAGTTTTCATACTTTCCGACCAAAGAAGGCCAGAAACGGACGAGCCCCGTTATTGAAGCAAAAGGATGAATTTTAAAAAACTAATCAAACATCTAGAATCCTCATTCAAAAATGAGTAAGAGTGGATGTTTCCTCGAATTTCGAGACAGTCAAAAGTTTTCGTACTTTCCGACCAAAGAAGACAAAAAAAAGAACGAGAGGCCATTTTTGAAGCAAATGGATCAATTTTCAAAAACTAAACAAACATCTCGAACCCTCATTCAAAAATGAGTAAGAGCGCCATTTTGAAGCAACCCGATGAATTTTCAAAAACTAACCAAACATCTAGAATCCTCATTCAAAAATGAGAAATAGAGGAAGTTTCCACACAATTCCGAGACAGTCAAAAGTTTTCGTAACCAAAGAGGGCCAGAAACGGACGAGCGCCGTTTTTGAAGCAAATGGATAAATTTTCAAAAAATAACCAAACATCTAGAACCCTCATTAAAAATGAGTAAGAGAGGATGTTTCCTCGCAATTCCGAGACAGTCAAAAAATTTTCGTACTTCCCATCTAAAGAAGGCCAGAAACGAACAAGCGCCATTTTTGAAGCAAATGGATGAATTTTAAAAAACTAACCAAACATCTAGAATCATCATTCATAAATGAGTAAGAGAGGAAGTTTCCTAGAATTCTGAGACAGTCAAAAGTTTTCTTACTTTCCAACCAAAGAAGGAAAAAAAAGGACGAGCGCCGTTTTTGAAGCAAATGGATGAATTTTCAAAAACTAACCAAACATCTAGAATCCTCATTCAAAAATGAGTAAGAGAGGAAGTTTCCACACAATTCTGAGACAGTAAAAAATTTTCGTACTTTTCGACCCAAGAAGGCCCATAAATCGTGTTGTTTTTTCAAAATTCAAATATTTTCACATAAAAAAGGCCATATTTTTTCAACAAGATTCGTGTTTATGGAATTATACATTTAACTCTTTTAGAATTGAATGGAAACATCCACTGTGATTCAGTTTTTAATTAGGATTCCTTAAATTGTGATGTTTTTTCAAAATCCAAATATTTTCACATAAAAAAGGCCCATATTTTTTCAACTAGATTCGTGTTTATGGAATTATACATCTAACTCTATTAGAATTGAATGGAACCATCCACTGCGACTCAGTTTATAATTAGAATTCCATAAATCGTGTTTTTTTTCAAAATTAAAATATTTGCACATAAAAATGGGCCATATTTTTTCAACAAGATTCGTGTATATGAAATTATACATTTAACTCTATTAGAATTGAATGGAGGCCTTTTTTATATCAAAATATTTGAATTTTGAAAAAACATCACAATTTAAGGAATGCTAAATAAAAACTGAGTCACAGTGGATGGTTCCATTCAATTCTAAAAGAGTTAAATGTATAATTCCATAAACACGAATCTTGTTGAAAAAATATGGGCATTTTTTGTGTGAAAATATTTGAATTTTTTAAAAACAACATGATTTAAGGAATCCTAATTAAAAACTTAGTCACAAAGGATGGTTCCATTCAATTCTAATGAGTTAAATGTTTAATTCCATAAAAACGATCTTGGTAAAAAAATATGGGCCTTTTTTATATCAAAATATTTGAATTTTGAAAAAACATCACAATTTAAGGAATTCTAAATAAAAACTGAGTCACAGTGGATGGTTCCATTCAATTCTAAAAGAGTTAAATGTATTATTCCATAAACACGAATCTTGTTGAAAAAATATGAGCCTTTTTTATGTCAAAATATTTGAATTTTAAAAAAAACACGATTTACGGATCCTAATTCAAAACTGAATCAGAGTGGATGGTTCCATTCAATTCTAATAGAGTTAAATGTTTAATTCCGTAAACACAAATCTTGTTGAAATAATATAGGCCATTTTTATGTGCAAATATTTTATTTTGAAAAAAAAATATGATTTAAGGAATCCTAATTAAAAACTGAGTTGCAATGGATGTTTCCATTCAATTCTAATAGAGTTAAATGTATAATTCCATAAACACGAACCTTGTTGAAAAAATATGTGCCTTTTTTATGTGAAAATATTTGAATTTTAAAAATAACAACACGATTTAAGGAATCCTAATTAAAAACTGAGTCACAGTGGATGTTTCCATTCAATTCTAATAGAGTTAAATGTATAATTCCATAAACACTAATCTTGTTGAAAAAATATGGGCCTTTTTTATGTGAAAAAATTTGAATTTTGAAAAAACATCCAAATTTAAGGAATCCTAATTAAAAACTGAGTCACAGTGGATGTTTCCATTCAATTCTAATAGAGTTAAATGTATAATTCCATAAACACGAATCTTGTTGGACAAATATGGGCCTTTTTTATGTGGAAATATTTGAATTTTGAAAAAAAACAACACGATTTAAGGAATCCTAATTAAAAACTGAGTCACAATGGATGCTTCCATTGAATTCTAATGAGTTAAGTGTTCAATTCCATAAACATAATCTTGGTGAAAAAATATGGGCCTTTTTTATGTGAAAGTATTTGGATTTTGAGAAAACAACACCATTTACCGAATCCTAATTAAAAACTGAGTCGCAGTGGATGGTTCCAGGCAATTCTAATAGAGTTAAATTTTTAATTCCATAAACACGAATCTTGTTGAAAAAATATGGGCCTATTTTTTGTCAAAATATTTTAATTTTGAAAAAAACAACATGATTTAAGGAATCCTAATTCAAAACTTAGTCACAGTGGATGTTTGCATTCAATTCTTATAGAGTTAAATGTATAATTCCATGAACACGAATCTTGTTGAAAAATTATGGGCCTTTTTAATGTGAAAATATTTGAATTTTGAAAAAAACAACACGATTTAAGGAATCCTAATTAAAAACTGAGTCACAGTGGATGTTTCCATTTAATTCTAATAGAGTTAAATGTTTAATTCCATAAACACGAATCTTGTTGAACAAATATGGGCCTTTTTTATGTGAAAATATTTGAATTTTCAAAAAACAACACGATTTTAGGAATCCTAATTAAAAACTGAGTCACAGAGGATGCTTCCATTGAATTCTAATGAGTTAAGTGTTCAATTCCATAAACACGATCTTGGTGAAAAAATATGGGCCTTTTTTCTATGAAATTATTTGAATTTTGAAAAAAAACACGATTTACGGAATCCTATTTAAAAACTGAGTCACAGTGGATGTTTCCATTCAATTCTAATAGAGTTAAATGTATAATTATATAAACACAAATCTTGTTGAAAAAATATTGGCCTTTTTTATGTGAAAATATTTGAATTTTGAAAAAACATCCCAATTTAAGGAATCCTAATTAAAAACTGAGTCGCAGTGGATTTTTCCATTCAATTCTAATAGAGTTATATGTGTAATTTCATAAACACGAATCTTGTTGGACAAATATGGGCCTTTTTTATGTGAAAATATTTGAATTTTGAAAAAACAACACGATTTAAGGAATCCTATTTAAAAACTGAGTCAGAGTGGATGTTTCCATTCAATTCTAATAGAGTTAAATGTATAATTCCCTAGACACGAATCTCGTTGAAAAAATATGGGCCTTTTTTATGAGAAAATATTTGAATTTTGAAAAAACATCCTAATTAAAGGAATCCTAATTATAAACTGAGTCACAGTGGATGTTTCCATTCAATTCTGATAGAGTTATATGTATAATTCCCTAAACACGAATCTTGTTGGACAAATATGGGCCTGTTTTATGTGAAAATATTTGAATTTTGAAAAAACATCCAAATTTAAGGAATCCGAATTAAAAACTGAGTCACAGTGGATGTTTCCATTCAATTCTAATAGAGTTATATGTATAATTCCATAAACACGAATCTTGTTGGACAAATATAGGCCTTTTTTATGTGAAAATATTTGAATTTTGAGAAAACAACAGATTTAAGGAATCCTAATTAAAAACTGAGTCACAGAGGATGCTTCCATTCAATTCTAATGAGTTAATTGTTCAATTCCATAAACACGATCTTGGTGAAAAAATATGGGCCTTTTTTACGTGAAAATATTTGAATTTTGAAAAAAAAACGATTTAAGGAATCCTAATTAAAAACTGAGTCACAGTGGATGGTTCCATTCAATTATAATAGAGTTAAATGGATAATTCCATAAGCACGAATCTTGTTGAAAAAATATGGGCCTTTTTATGTCAAAATTTATGAATTTTGAAAAAAAAGCGCAATTTAAGGAATCCAAATTAAAAACTGAGTCACAGAGGATGCTTTCATTCAATTCAAATGAGTTAAATATTTAATTCCATAAACACGATCTTGTTGAAAAAATATGGGCCTTTTTTATGTGAAAATATTTGAATTTTGAAAAAAACACGATGTATGGAATCCTAATTAAAAACATAGTCACAATGAATGTTCCGTTCAATTATAATGGAGTTAGATGTTTAATTCCATATACACGAATCTTGTTGAAAAAATATGGGCCATTTTTATGTGCAAATATTTTAATTTTGAAAAAAAACACGATTTATGGAATCATAATTATAAACTAAGTCGCAATGGATGGTTCCATTTAATTCTAAAAGAGTTAAATGTATAATTCCATAAACACGAATCTTGTTGAAAAAATATGGGCCTTTTTTATGTGAAAATATTTGAATTTTGAAAAAACATCACAATTTAAGGAATCCTAATTAAAAACTGAGTCACAGTGGATGTTTCCATTCAATTCTAATAGATTTAAATGTATAATTCCTTAAAAACGAATCTTGTTGAACAAATAGGGGCCTTTTTATGTGAAAATATTTGAATTTTGAAAAAACAACACGATTTAAGGAATCCTAATTAAAAACTGAGTCACCGAGGATGCTTCCATCCAATTCTAATGAGTTTGACATAAAAAAGGCCCATATTTTTTCACCAAGATCGTGTTTACTTAATTAAACATTTAACTCATTCGAATTGAATGGAAGCATCCTTTGTGACTAAGTTTTTAATTAGGATTCCTTAAATCGTGTTGTTTTTTCAAAATTAAAATATTTTCACATACAAAAGGCCCATATTTTTTCAACAAGATTCGTGTTATGGAATTATACATTTAACTCTATTAGAATTGAAGGGAAACAGCCACAGTGACTCAGTTTTTAATTAGGATTCCTTAAATCGTGTTGTCATTTTTAAAATTCAAATATTTTCACATAAAAAAGGCCCATATTTTTTCAACAAGATTCGTGTTTATGGAATTATACATTGAACTCTTTTAGAATTGAATGGAAACATCCACTGTAACTCAGTTTTTAATTAGGATTCCTTAAATCGTATTTTTTTTTTCAAAATTCAAATATTTTGACATAAAAAGGCCCATATTTTTTCAACAAGATTCGTGTTTACGGAATTATACATTTAACTCTATTAGAATTGAAGGGAAACGCCACTGGGACTCAGTTTTTAATTAGGATTCCCTAAATCGTGTTGTTATTTTTAAAATTCAAATATTTTCACATAAAAAAGGCCCATATTTTTTCAACAAGGTTCGTGTTTATGGAATTATACATTTAACTCTATTAGAATTGAATGGAAACATCCACTGTGGCTCATTTTTAATTAAGATTCCTTAAATCGTGCTTTTTTATATTCAAATATTTTCACATAAAAAAGGCTCATATTTTTTCAACAAGATTCGTGTTTATGGAATAATACATTTAACTCTTTTAGAATTGAATGGAACCATCCACTATGACACAGTTTTTATTTAGAATTCCTTAAATTGTGATGTTTTTTCAAAATTCAAATATTTTGATATAAAAAAGGCCCATATTTTTTTACCAAGATCGTGTTTATGGAATTAAACATTTAACTCATTAGAATTGAATGGAAGCATCCTTTGTGATTAAGTTTTTAATTAGGATTCCTTAAATCCTGTTGTTTTTTCAAAATTCAAATATTTTCACATAAAAAAGGCCCATATTTTTTCAACAAGATTCGTGTTTATGGAATTATACATTTAACTCTTTTAGAATTGAATGAAAAGATCCACTGTGACTCAGTTTTAATTAGAATTCCTTAAATTGTGATGTTTTTTCAAAATTCAAATATTTTGACGTAAAAAAGGCCCATATTTTTTCACCAAGATCGTGTTTATGGAATTAAACATTTAACTCATTACAATTGAATGGAAGCATCCTTTGTTAGGATTCCTTAAATCGTGTTGTTTTTTCAAAATTCAAATATTTTCACATAAAAAAGGCCCATATCTTTTCAACAAGATTCGTGTTTATGGAATTATACATTTAACTCTTTTAGAATTGAATGGAAACATCCACTGTGACTCAGTTTTTAATTAGGATTCCTTAAATCGTATTTTTTTTTCAAAATTCAAAAATTTTCACATAAAAAATGCCCATATTTGTCCAACAAGATTCGTGTTTATGGAATTATACATTTAACTCTATTAGAATTGAATGGAAAATTCCACTTTGACTCAGTTTTTAATTAGGATTCCTTAAATCGTGTTGTTATTTTTAAAATTCAAATATTTTCACATAAAAAACGCCCATATTTTTTCAACAAGATTCGTGTTTATGGAATTATACATTCAACTCTATTAGAATTGAATGGAAGCATCCTCTGTGACTCAGTGTTTATTTAGGATTCCTTAAATCGTGTTGTTTTTTCAAAATTCAAATATTTTCACATAAAAAAGGCCCATATTTTTTTAACAAGATTCGTGTTTATGGAATTAGACATTTAACTCTATTAGAATTGAATGGAAACATCCACTGTGACTAAGTTTTTAATTAGGATTCCTTAAATTTGGTTTTTTTTCAAAATTAAAATATTTTCACATAAAAAAGGCTCATATTTTTTCAACAAGATTCGTGTTTATGGAATTATACATTTAACTCTATTAGAATTGATTGGAAACATCCACTGTGACAAAGTTTTTAATTAGGATTCCTTAAATCGTGTTGTTTTTTCAAAATTCAAAAATTTTCACATAAAAGAGGCCCCTATTTTTCAACAAGATTCATGTTTATAGAATCATACATTTAAGACTATTAGAATTGAATGGAAACATCCATTGTGACTCAGTTTTTAATTAGGATTCCTTAAATCGTGTTTTTTTAGAATTCAAATATTTTCACATAGAAAAGGCCCATATTTTTCAACAAGATTCGTGTTTATGGGATTATACATTTAACTATATTAGAATTGAATGGAAACATCCACTCTGACTCAGTTTTTAATTAGGATTCCTTAAATCGTGTTGTCTTTTTTAAAATTCAAATATTTTCACATAAAAAAGGCCCATAATTTTTCAACAAGATTCTTGTGTATAGAATTATACATTCACCTCTATTAGAATTGAATGGAAACATCCACTGTGACTCAGTTTTTAATTAGGATTCCTTAAATCGTGTTGTTTTTTTTTAAAATTCGAATATTTTCACACAAAAAAGGACCATATTTTTTCAAGAAGATTCGTGTTTATGGAATTATACATTTAACTCTATTAGAATTGAAAGCAAACATCCACTGTGACTCAGTTTTTAATTAGAATTCCTTAAATCGTGTTGTTTTTTAAAAATTCAAATATTTTCACATAAAAAAGGCCCATATTTCTTCAACAAGATTGAAGTTTATGGAATTAAACATTTAACTCTATTAGAATTGAATGCAAACAACCACTGTGACTCAGTTTTGAATTAGGATTCCTTAAATCGTGTTATTTTTTTCAAAATTCAAATATGTTGACATAAAAAAGGCCCATATTTTTTCAATAAGATTCGTGTTTGTGGAATAATACATTTAACTCTTTTAGAATTGAATGGAGCCATCCACTGTGACTCAGTTTTTAATTAGGATTCCTTAAATTGTGATGTTTTTTCAAAATCCAAATATTTTCACATAAAAAAGACCCATATTTTTTTCACAAGATTCGTGTTTATTGAATTACACATTTAACTCTATTAGAATTGAATGCAAACACCACTGTGACTCAGTTTTGAATTATGATTCCTTAAATCGTGTTCTTTTTTTCAAAATTCAAATATGTTGACATAAAAAATTCCCATATTTTTTCAACAAGATTCTTGTTTATAGAATTAAAACACTATTAGAATTGAATGGAAACATCCACTGTGACTCAATTTTTAATTAGGATTCCTTAAATCATGTTTTTTTTAAATTCAAATATTTTCACATAAAAAAGGCCCATAATTTTTCAACAAGATTAGTGTTTATGGAATAATACATTTACCTCTTTTAGAATTGAATGGAACCATCCACTGTGACTCAGTTTTTAATTAGGATTCCTTAAATTGTGATGTTTTCTCAAATTCCAAATATTTTCACATAAAAAAGTCCCATATTTTTTTCACAAGATTCGTGTTTATGGAATTACACATTTAACTCTATTAGAATTGAATGGAACCATGCACTGCGACTTAGTTTTTAATTAGGATTCCATAAATCGTGTTTTTTTTTCAAAATTCAAATATTTGCACATAAAAAAGGCCCATACTTTTTTCAACAAGATTCGTTTTTATGGAATTATACATTTAACTCTTTTAGAATTGAATGGAACCATCCACTGTGACTCAGTTTTTAGTTAGGATTCCTTAAATCGTGTTGTTTTTTCCAAAATTCAAATATTTTCACTTAAAAAACGCCCATATTTTTTCAACAAGATTCGTGTTTATGGAATGAGACATTTAACTCTATTAGAATTGAATGGAAACATCCACTGTGACTAAGTTTTTAATTAGGATTCCTTAAATCGTGTTGTTTTTTCAAAATTCAAATATTTTCACATAAAAGAGGCCCCTATTTTTTCAACAAGATTCGTGTTTATGGAATCATACATTTAAGTCTATTAGAATTGAATGGAAACATCCATTATGACTCAGTTTTTAATTAGAATTCCTTAAATCGTGTTTTTTTTAAAATTCAAATATTTTCACATAAAAAAGGCCCATATTTTTCAACAAGATTCGTGTTTATGGGATTATACATTTAACTCTATTAGAATTGAATGGAATCATCCACTGTGACTCAATTTTTAATTAGGAATCCTTAAATCGTGTTGTTTTTTCAAAATTCAAACATTTTCACAAATAAAAGGCCCATATTTTTTTAACAAGATTCGTGTTTATGGAATTATCCATTTAACTCTATTAGAATTGAATGGAACCATCCACTGCGATTCAATTTTTAATTAGGATTCCTTAAATCGTATTTTTTTTCAAAATTAAAATATTTGAACATAAAAATGGCCAATATTATTTCAACAAGATTCGTGTTTATGGAATTAAACATTTAACTCTATTAGAATTGAATGGAATCATCCACTGTGACTCAGTTTTTAATTAGGATTCCGTAAATCTTTTTTTTTTTCAAAATTCAAATATTTTGACATAAAAAAGGCCCATATTTTTTCACCAAGATCGTGTTTATGGAATTAAACACTTAACTCATTAGAATTCAATGGAAGCATCCTCTGTGACTAAGTTTTTAATTAGGATTCCATAAATCGTGTTTTTTTTCAAAATTCAAATATTTGCACATAAAAAAGGCCCATATTTTTTCAACAAGATTTGTGCTTTTGGAATTATACATTTAACTCTTTTAGAATTGAATGGAACCATCCTTTGTGACTCAGTTGTTATTAGGATTCCTTAAATCGTGTTGTTTTTTCAAAATTCAAATATTTTCGCATAAAAAAGGCCCATATTTTTTCAACAAGATTCGTGTTTATGGAATGAAACATTTAACTCTATAAGAAATGAATGGAAACAACCCATCGTCCGTGGGTTCAACTGCAAAGGATTGGGCCAGCACTCTCACCTAAAAGGGAGAGGGTTTGATCTTGGGAGAGGTCACTTTGTTGTGGCTCCAGTCGCGACGCTTGGGGAGGTATTCCGTACCTAAGTGAGGCTGGGAGATACTACCTGTGTGGCCAGATAGAAAAGGGCTTGCTTGTCATGCTCCCGTGCCCACAGGGACAGGCCCCAGTGGATCATGAGTTAGGTGCCCTGCCCTTGGATCGTGGGTGAACCCAACCCCTTTCCTAAAATTTTTTCACCAAAAAAAAAAAAGAATTGAATGGAAACATTCACTGTGACTAAGTTTTTAATTAGGATTCCCTAAATCGTGTTGTTTTTTCAAAATTCAAATATTTTCACATAAAAGAGGCCCCTATTTTTTCAACAAGATTCATGTTTATGGAATTAAACATTAAACTCTATTAGAATTGAATGGAACCATCCACTGTGACTAAGTTTTTAATTAGGATTCCATAAATCGTGTTTTTTTCAAAATTCAAATATTTTCATATAAAAAAGGCCCATATTATTTCACCAAGATCGTGTTTATGGAATTATCCATTTAACTCTATTATAATTGAATGTAACCATCCACTGTGACTCAGTTTTTAATTAGGATTCCTTAAATCGTGTTTTTTTTTAAATTCAAATATTTTCACATAGAAAAGGCCCAACAAGATTCGTGTTTATGGGATTATACATTTAACTCTACTAGAATTGAATGGAAACATCCAATGTGACTCACTTTTTAATTAGGATTCCTTAAATGGTGATGTTTTTTCAAAATTCAAATATTTTCACACAAAAAAGGCCCATATTTTTTCAACAAGATTCGTGTTTATGGAATTATACATTTAACTCTATTAGAATTGAATGGAAACATCCACTGTGACTAAGTTTTTAATTAGGATTCCTTAAATCGTGTTGTTTTTTTTTAAATTCAAATATTTTCACATAAAAAAGGCCCATATTTTTTCAACAAAATTCGTGTTTATGGAATTATACAATGAACTCTGTTAGAATTGAATGGAAACATCCACTGTGACTCAAGTTTTAATTAGGATTCCTTAAATCGTGTTGTTTTTTCAAAATTCAAAAATTTTCACATAAAGAAGGCCCATATTTTTTCAACAAGATTCGTGTTTATGGAATTATACATTTAACTCTATTAGAATTGAATGGAAACATCCACTGTGATTCAGTTTTTAATTAGGATTCCTTAAATTGTTATGTTTTTTCAAAATCCAAATATTTTCACATAAAAAAGGCCCATATTTTTTCAACAAGATTCATGTTTATGAAATTATATATTTCACCAAGATCGTGTTCATGGAATTATCCATTTAACTCTATTATAATTGAATGGAACCATCCACTGTGACTCAGTTTTTAATTAGGATTCCTTAAATCGTGTTTTCTTTTAGAATTCAAATATTTTCACGTAAAAAAGGCCCATATTTTTCAACAACAATCGTGTTTAAGGAATTAAACATTAAACTCTATTAGAATTGAATGGAACCATCTACTGTGACTCAGTTTTTAATTAGGATTATACATAATAATTGCCCATATTTTTCAACAAGATTCGTGTTTATGGGATTATACATTTAACTCTATTAGAATTGAATGGAAACAACCACTCTCATTCAGTTTTTAATTAGGATTCCTTGAATCGTGTTATTTTTTTAAAATTCAAATATTTTCACATAAAAAAGGCCCATTTTTTTCAACAATATTCGTTTTTATGGGATTATACATTTAACTCTATTAGAATTGAAGGGGAACATCCACTCTGACTCAGTTTTTAATTAGGATTCCTTAAATCGTGTTGTTTTTTTTAAATTCAAATATTTTCACATAAAGAAGGCCCATATTTTTTCAAGAAGATTCGTGTTTATGGAATTATACATTTAACTCTTTTATAATTGAATGGAAACATCCACTGTGACTCATTTTTTAATTAGGATTCCATAAATCGTGTTTTTTTTCAAAATTCAAATATTTTCACATAAAAAAAGGCCCATATTTTTCACCAAGATCGTGTTTATGGAATTATCCATTTAACTCTATTATAATTGAATAGAACCACCACTGTGACTCAGTTTTTAATTAGGATTCCTTAAATCGTGTTGTTTTTTTTTAAAATTCAAATATTTTCACATAAAAAAGGCCCATATTTTTTCAACAAGATTCGTGTTTATGGAATTATACATTTAACTCTATTAGAATTGAATGGAAACATCTACTGTGACTAAGTTTTTAATTAGGATTCGTTAAAT